>VURO01021377.1:0-10450 GCA_015108175.1 Pelvicachromis taeniatus
AGTGACGGAGCATTGTGTTATAATGATCCCAGCTAGTCCTTAGGGTTGTGTACTTGCGTGACACACATAAACCTTGAACTTCGGTTCTTTTGTTCTCAGACTTGTTCTTGTGTTTCCTTTCAACTCTCTCTCACACACACACACACACACACACACACACACACACACACACACACACACACACACACACACACACACACACACACACACACACACACACACACAAAATATAAAAAACCCCTCATGACTTTTTGCCCTGTAACTTTTTGGCTATGTGGGAAACTTTTAGAGTAAAGCAGATTCTGTTGCAGCCAAAACGATGGAGGACAGAATTATTATCTTGGATAATATAAGAAGACTTAAGACTTCTTCTACCTCCGTTATGTTCCAGGCTGTATTCAGATGACCAGATGGCTGTCTCTCGCTGACCCTGGATCTGCTGGAGGTTTCTTCCTGTTAAAAGGGAGTTTTTCCTCCACACCATCGCCAAGTGCTTGCTCATAGGGGCTGATTGTTGGGGTTTTTGCTTTCCATTATTGTATTTAGCGTACAATATAAAGCACCTTGAGGTGGCTTTTGTTGTTATAATATAGTTGAATTTAATTGAAATTAAAATGTCCCTTGAAATAAGGGCATGAATGAGTCTCCCTTTTTCCTGCTACAGGCTGAAAACATAGCCGTGCTTTCACCTAGTGACGTCAGTATCTGTACTTTACAACTATACACACGTTTATTTGCTCGTTCTTAAAGGTTGGACAGTTCTTTCTGTGGAGGCAGAATCTACAGAGTCACACTGGACAAATGGCACACACCTAATGAATGTAGTGTAATATATAAGGTTTTTACTTCATTCTCCAGATTTCTGAAGTCATCGCTTTATGTGTACCCATAATTTTTAAGAGGTATGGGGTGTTTCTGGCTCACTGTATTATTCAGAGGGTTGGCGGTTCAATTCCTGTATGCCAAAGGATCCTCGGGAAAAATA
Source organism: Pelvicachromis taeniatus (assembly GCA_015108175.1). Taxonomy (NCBI): domain Eukaryota; kingdom Metazoa; phylum Chordata; class Actinopteri; order Cichliformes; family Cichlidae; genus Pelvicachromis; species Pelvicachromis taeniatus. The sequence goes on from VURO01021377.1 coordinate 986, forward strand.
CTTCCATCTCACTCAGGATTTGTTCTTCAGAGTGTGAATGTGTGTGTGAGTGGGTGAATGAGACATCTTGTATGAAGGTCTTTAAGTAGAGCAGAACTGGACTACATAAGAACCAGTCCGTTTAATCCATCAGTTACAATGAACTCAGAGACTTGGTTTCCAAACTGACTTACAGTTTATAGTTACACACATTAGTAGCAATTAAGGTTTCAGTGACTTGTCTAAGTACACTTGAGCATGCAGTTAGGAGGAAATGGAGATCTGCACACTTAGATGAGCCACCATTAGGATAAAATATTCAAAACGTTCCATTAATTAGATATCTGTGTTTAACTGCTATTTGTTTTCAAAATTTTCACAAACAATTTGGTCGCATTTTTATGAGAAGACAGCACACCACATCCATCCCATGTGCTGATGAGTCCAGGCAGGAGTCTCCCTGGAATGTGATGTTTACAGCTGACCTGGTTATCAGTAGTTATAGCAGGGAGCAGGTGGATGAGAGCCCAGAGAGGTGGAGGTATGTTCTGGAGGGAAGAGGAATCAAGACGTAAGAGAAAAATACACGTGCGAATAAGAGGGAGGTGGATAGAAAGGTGAAGGAAGATGAGTTTAAATGCCTGAAAGCAACGGAGAGTGCCCAAGAGAGGTGAGGAACAGAGCACAGGCAGGGTGGAGTGGAGTGGGTGGAGACGAGTGTCAGGGGTGATTTGTGACAGAAGGATAGCAGCAAAGAGTGAAAGGGAAGGTTTACAAGATGGTAGCGAGACTGCTGTGATGTGCGGTTTGCATCACATCACAATGCACAACAATGAAACGACAAAAATAACACGACAGACGGCAGTAGTACTGCTTTAAGGACCTGTCACTTGTCATTCACATGTTAAAAATATCACTGTGGGTAACCTCCACTGTGTTTAGACTTTGCTTTTTCAAACAAAAGGTCAGTAGTTTATTTCTCACTTTTTTCCACATCACAAACCGATCTGATGCCAAGGGGCAAAATGTATACCCGATATTTGAGCTGGACTTGTCCAAAGCATAAAAAAAGTTTAAAAAAAATATAGAACACATTTAATCTGCACACACTAGTATATTAATTACATAATATATTAATTCGGTGAAGACGTGATCCATAATTGTGTTTGTAAGACCAAACCTGCAGACAGAGATGGAGTTCTCTGATCTTCTCGTAGCGTGCAGGTCCCCCGCTCTCCTCTAACCAATATCAAAAGCAGCACTCTTCTTGTTTATCTTTAGTGGTATTGTCCTTGTTTATCTGCGGCTAAAAGCCACAGTTCAAGGCTCTGCAGAGATTATTAGAGAACCTCATTCTGTTTCATCTGTATCTGCTCCTCTATCTGTCTCTTTCTTTTATCTCCTGCTCTCTTCTTTTGTCCAGCGGCTAGATTGGGTAGTTGAGAAGCAGGTAGATAAGGGGTGAAGTAGCCACCTGCGTCCTCAGTCGGTCGCACACACCCCACACACACAAAAACACACACGTAATTCCGATGTTTGGCAGGACTACCTGTAAGCTAATTTGTATCCCTATCTGTGTAGCCTGGAGGAAAATGCAAATGGAAAGGTTGAAAGTGTGTGTGTAGTATTTTTTATTTATTTATTTTTTTTTTTTACTGTATCTGCATTTTCAGGATTTCCTACATCTCATGCTGATTTGTGTATTTTGTTGACAGTAATCTGATGAGGACAGTCGAGTTTCCTGGTGACCGCGGGCCCCTGGGTATACACGTGGTCCCCTACTGCTCGTCTCTCAATGGACGGTAAGCTTACATAAACGCTCTCTTCTCCACATCCTCTAATAATCAACCAGGCCTACACAAGGAAAGGCAGATGGCAATGTTGACTAATAAAAATGCAGAACCACACAAGTGTTGGCATGTCGTTATGTGTGTTTACCTCCGTGATTTCATATTGACTCCTTACTGTATTTGTGGCAAGACCTCTTGGCCTCCACATTAAAGGCATCGAGGAAAACAGCCGGTCCAAGAAGGAGAATCTCTTCAAGGAGGACGAGTGCATCGTCCAAATCAATGACACACCACTGCAGGACAAGACCTTTGCACAGTAAGTAGGCCAGTGTGTGTGTGTGTGTGTGTGGGAGTGCAGTTTTTCAACACACAAACCAATATCAAAGCAAGGAATTGCTAATATTTGATCTGATAGTTATAGTTTCAGCATGGAGCTGATTCTCAACAAAATAAACAGATCTTACAGGCAACACAGCTCAACGTGTAACATCAGTTCAAACTGATCATTAAGTTATAGAGAAATTATCTGATGGGAAACTCCTCACAGATGACAGTGGCCTTCTGCAGCAGTCCAGCGCACTCTGGCGGGCTGTAAAAACAGCTCAAGAACCCCTCAACAAGCACAAAAAGGAGCCGTGGTAATGGCCTGATCAGGCTGAGGATCTGTTGGATGTGCCACAACACGTCCAAGCCCCCAGCCGATCCATCCACTCACAGAGCTCAATGAGATCCTGGTGCCAGGCACTAAAAGACAACCCTAGCGGGCTTGTGTCCATCCCCCTCAGTGTGTCAGAACTGTTCTGGTTGCATGAGGATGTTTAATGTTATGACTGAGCTTTTAACAGACATGGGAAATGGAGAGAGGCAAGGTTGAGATGGTTTGGACATGTGCAGAGGAGGGAGAGTGAATATAGTGAGCAGAGGATGTTAAATATGGGGCTGGTTGGCAGGGAGAAAAGAGGAAGACCACAGAGGAGAGTCGTGGATGTAGTGAAGGAGGACACATGGAGTATTGGCGTGACAGGAGGATGCTTGAGGTAGGGTGAGCTAGAGGCAGAGGTTCTCCTGTGGGTAACAGAAGAAGGAAGAAGAATTATTTAGCAGACGTTGGAGGGGAAAAAAGTCAAATGTAGACTTAAATGAACTCAAACTTTCTGTTTCTGAAGATTAAAGGGAAACTTTATAGAAAGAGAGAGCTGGCATTAGTGGACACACTTCATTGAGGTCATGCACAGGTGAGGTAAGCTTTGTCACATTGCTTTTCATCTTTGAAATAGAAGTTTTTAAAAAATCCACAGAGTGACTGCTGTTTGAAAATGAGCTGTTTCTGCTGTACTTCAGGCCTCCTTATATGACTGGGTGTGCATCAGAAATTAGTGAGGTTGGTCTCTGTGCAGCTAGCCTTGGAAATACCCGGATACTATTCTAATCATCAGAAGTCTTTGTTATACACCGAGGTGTCAAAACCTGTTCTTAAGGGTACGAGGGGGTGTCAGACGTCGTCTTTTTGGAGGAAAGAGTTAAAAGATTTGCATCAGCTGCTCCAGAAATGTGTGTTTAGCCAGCTTCAAGACGTTGGTTGCCACCAGTTGGAAATTGCATTACTTGCTTACAATGGTTGACAATGGTTGCTTGCTTTTGTTGATGTTGCTTATCTTTAGCTCTCCTCTGAGAGTATCCACAGGGCTAAAGGAGACGTAATTAAACTGTGGACCCAAACCGTGGAGGATCAGCCCCCCTGCCCTGCTTTCTCATTTCTTTCCCCTCGTCTATGTTTCCCTTTCTTTCTCCATTCTTCTTCTTCCAGATCTGGCTCCTATGAGGTTTTTTTTTTGTTTGCTGTTTGCTTAATCCTTCCTTATGCGCTTTGGTTTTACTGATTGTATGATTATTTTTTTTGTTCAAATGGCAAAAATAAGTCTTCCAGGTGATTCCATTTGGCAGAAGATTGTAGCCTTGCTGTTAGGAAAAGACAAAAAGATTTGAAAATTATTTGTTAACATCATCCAAATTGGATCTGAGGCAGATCGGCTTATCCTGACACAACCCAAGACATGTGGCGTATATGTCTGCGTGTCAGGGTTGTGATGAGGAACTAAAAACGTAAAAGCAAAAAAAAAAAGTGTGTGTATGTGTGTACTCCCACTCATCCTGTCACCACTATAACGCTGTAGAAAAACCCCACCTGTCACTCAGGTTCCTTCCTTTATTAACCAGACAAATCCTTCACATTCTCTGCTCTATCCTATCTCACACCACATCTTCTCTACCAATGGCGTATTTTTTTGTCTCTCACGTTTTCAGTGCACACACTTCAAATTCCTGTTCGTGTCCTTTCTCTGTTTTTTTTCTCCCCCCGTCCTATATCTCTTTCTGAATGGGTCAATTTAACTGCATCTCACCCTGTTCTCTGTTTTGTGTGAATGTGGTGCTGATAGTGGTCTATTAAAGCTGGAATAGGATCCTGCTTCAAGGTCTCACCATCTGATAGGGACCACAGTGTCCCAAGCCAGCTGGAGGAGTCACTGTTGTTAATCCAAACTATAATACAGCCCCTTTAGTGAAGCACAAGCCTCATTCACCCTCTCCATTCTTTGCTTTCCAATTCTGTGTTCTCCTTCTTTCTGTGTTCAGCCTCACTTTTGAGGTCTCTTTTGTTGGTTTACAGGTTTGTAATGTTCCACAAAGCAAAGAGAGAGAGATTAAAGTCATCATCTATTTTTTTTTTTTTTTAAACTTTTCCTAAATTAGCCTTGTCTCCCTTTCTAGGTCTCAGGAAGTGTTCCGCCGAGCCATGGGCTCGTCTTCAGTGCTTGTGGAGGTTCTACCTGTAGCCAACAAGCAACGCTATGAGAAAAGCTTCATAGGTCAGCTTTTCACCAGCGACAGCAAAGACTCTTCTACCAAAGGCAGTCCAGTGGTGACACGCACTAGAGCCGAACCCAAGCCAGAACCCAAAATGAACACCAGGACAGATGTGAGGCGACCAGACGCACATTCGAAGACCCCAGAGCCAACTGTGTTAAACTCACAACCAGTGGAGCTCCAGGCTGCGCACGGCTCTTTAGAGAGAGCGTCTCCCACTTCCACAGCCAGGGCTGCGAGCTCGTCTCCGACAACTTGGCCCCGCAGCGAAAGCCCGCTGGCCAGTAAGAGCCCTGCTGCACCCAGCCTGTCTAACCTAACAGGCAGGAAGGGTGGCAAGAAGTTACAAGTTGACTTGAAGAAAGGTAAATATCTGATATATACAGTGGCTTGTGTTCAGTCATGATCATCGTGTATAACAGAGAGCATGTGTATTCCGTTTTTTGTCTCTCTCTCCTCACCCCCCAACTAGTCAGATGGCAGATGGGTGCCTCTCCCTGAGCCTGGTTCTGCCAGAGGTTTCTTCCTGTTAAAAGGGAGTTTTTCCTTCCCACTGTCACCAAGTGCAACATCTGATTGTTGGGGTTCTCTATTATCGTAGGGTCTTTACCTGACAATGTAAAAGCCCTTTGAGGTGACTGTTGTTGTGAATGAATGCAACTCATTGATTATTTGAATTAGGTCCTTATTGTAAACATGTGATTGAAGTGCAGACTTTCAGCTTTAATTCAAGAGGTTTTATTTAAAAAAAATTGCAGTAACTGTGCAGGAATTATATCGATTTTTATAAACATCCCCCATTTTCAGAGGCTCCAAATTAGCTGGACATTTAATTGACAAGTAGTTTCATATCCAGAATAGACCTGTTCTTTTGCTGCTTCATGACAAACGAAGCTGATGTGAATCTGAAGTTGATTCTGAGTGTTGAATCCCTAATTTGTAGCTTTCACTGTAATTTTAAATATGAGGCTCAAGGAAATGTCTGTGTATGTGAAGTAGTAGTAGACGGTTTAGGAATACGTCAGTTCAGCAACACCAAAATGGTGAAGAGAAAAAACATCATCATCTAACCAAGTCAAGAACATGAAAACACTTGAAGCACTTGATTCACATCTTAAATGTTTGAGTTCTAAAATGTGCTGCTGGTGGTGTACGGATGCAGATTATGATCTCTATCCAACCAAATATGGACCAAACTGTAAATGATGTATTTCTCAACAAAGTTAAACCAGCAGCGTCCCAGACAGCTACAGCGATGAAGCAATCCCTCCGTTTCTCTGCTCCTCACTGAGCGCTGAGCTGTTGCACTTCATGTGACTTGAAGTTTTCTTATCTTAAAACGGCCTTTCCACAGCTCTGTTAGCAACCTAATGAGTCCATCAGCAGTAGCAGCAAAGTTGAGCGGTAACACCCCATGGGAAGATGGATCCTTGACTCACGACCGCTTCTTTTGTATTGTGGATTCAAAGCCATTGGACCCCTGTGAAAGAGTCTTACTCAGTGTTTTTGTTCTGAGGCTCGGCTACATTGATATGATTCATTATTTGTGAGGCTTCCATTTTGACAAGTGCAGTACAAAAATTATTTTGCCATTCCATTCTCCTTTTAAGGACTCTTGACTGCTCGTGCTCTTTTTAGGCTTTCATTCTCCTGATTTGTTAAAGTCAGAGCAGCTCATTTAGTCCTGGATGTTGTTCTCTCCAGTGCCACAACTGATTGATTTTTATCACATTTAGACGCCAATAAAAATTGCGCTCCACTGTGGTTAGCTTTAATATTTCACTATGAAGATATTTTTCATTTTTCCAATTCCTCGATAATGACATGAGGTGACTAGTTGTTACACCCTTAGGTTTACACCTAAGCTGACTCACTCTGGCATCCTAGGCACCTCATCTCTTATCCCTCAGAGCTGAAGTGTTGATAGCATGGGAATGGGTTCTTATGACTGTGAATAGGGTCTGTTCTAGCAACCTGTAGTGTTACGGGGCAGTGAAAAGATAGCTGTAATTGGGCTACACACACACACACGGTATCCAGAAAAAAAGGCAAGACACCCAGATGAAAGGATAGAAGATATTGGGCCTCATACTTTCCAGCTCAAAGCCCCATTCACGACCGATTTATTGTTAGTTTCTTCGTTTTTCCATCACGCTTTTCTTTCCCATTTCTCTTCACCCTCTTTTTGTTAGATTTTTTTTCTTCCTTCCCTGTCGTCTCCGTCTATCCCTTTCACCTGATGCAAGATCAGAGCAGAGGATATTATGGGGTTTCTAACACCCTCTCCCTCGGCAACAGGCTCCTTCTCTCCGTGATTGACAGGCGGTGAGGTTTAGGTGCGCTAATGTAGGGCAGGCAGAGGCTTAGCTCGGAGACCAGATAGCATCGCTCACCGCCTTTAGTATGCCATGGCGGCTTTGCTCTACACACACACACACACACACACACACACACACACACACACACACACACACACACACACACACACAGAGTGTGGCACATTTCACTCATGGCTTGGGGCTTGTGAGGCCGTGAAAAAGGGAGAGGGCGGAGGCTCTGGGGGATGATGGTTCGTGCATGTGTGTGTGGGCTCAGAAAAAAAACACACACACACACACTTGTAAATGAATACACACAAAGTAAATGTAGGCTCACAAGCACAAGGAAAATCTTTGTGGAAATCACATCACAACCCCAGGGGAGAGAAGGTAGAGAAGGGAATAAAATCTCTCTGGTTGTTCCCTCTTCGTCACTCCTTTTTTTCTTTTCTCCACCTCCACCTTCGTTCCATCTTCTCCCTCTACCTCCCTTCATCAGCCACCGTTCGGCCTGCTCACACGTGAAATTAAAGACAGAGTCTGTCTAATCCGGCTAGGAGAGAAGCCTGCTCCCGGGGGCTCGGAGGCTGAGCCAGGCAACTAACCCCCATAGGGAAACAGGCACTTAAACAGTAGTTAATGGGGAGAAGATGCAGACTGCAGACAGAGTTCAGGAGAGAGAGTGGGGGGGAAACTTGGAGAAGGAGAAAAGTGAAAGAAGGGGAAGATGAGAGGAAAATTCAATTAAAATGAAATTAAAAAGTCATAAAATTTGTAATTAAGTCTCATTTTCAGGGGCAGAGACATCCCCGGTGCACAGTGTGACTCATGTTGCTTTGTTCCCATAGGCTCTGAGGGTCTGGGTTTCACCGTGGTAACGAGGGATTCGTCCGTCCAAGGGCCGGGGCCCATCTTGGTGAAGAGCATCTTGTCGCGGGGTGCAGCAGTGAAGGACGGACGCCTACAGCCAGGAGACCGCATCCTGGAGGTACAACACAGGTTCTCGTGAAGATCATTCCTGTTTTAGGGGTTGTGCCATTGTTGCCCCCTCGAGTGCACCTGTTGTTAGTTTCATTAACACCAAAGCAGCTGAAGCTGATGAACAACCCCCCCTTTGCTACATAACTGACCTGCTAGTCTTCTTTTAATGTTTTGGAGTAGTGTATACTTATACTTAGCATCATTTTTTAAAGTTTCACTTGTATTTAATCCTGCATTTCAGATAACCAAACACTTGTTTTTTATCATGCAGCTAGTTTTTATGATTTATAGCAAATTATTTTGTGGACCCCATGGCTGTGTGTCACAGATGCCATTTTGAGAGCCCCTAAGCTAGACTGATATAGCCGAGCTATCACAGAGAAACACAAGAACATATGTTTTATATTCATTTTGGAGAACCAGCCCACACACAGAAGCATCTCCATCTGATCCTCTGTTACTTTCATTCGATACGTGTTAGTGGAGCACTGCCAGTGGATAATACACTAAGCTTTAATCTACTCCTGTTTGTGTGTTTGCTGGTTTTTTTATCGCTCGTGTGTGTGTGTGTGTGTTTGTGTGTAGGTAAACGGAGTAGACATGACAGGCCGTAGCCAGGAGGAGCTGGTGGCCATGCTGCGCAGCACCAAGCAGGGAGAGAGCGTGTCTCTGGTGGTGGCTCGGCAGGAGGACATGTTCCTGCCTAGGGAACTGGTAAGAGAGCGTGAATACGCAAAAGCGCAGCAACCACGCCGTCACACGACGTCCCTTCACTCTTCTTTGTTGATCACTTGCTTTCTCTGGTGGTCTCTGCTTTTCCCTTTCTTTTTCTTTCAAAAGAACAAAACCTCTTCATGTTGATTCTCGTTTGCACCACAGACACACAAGCACCCCCGGAGCACGAGCTCCGGCCTTCCTGTACCTCTCTTGTTTGTTGACACAGTGATGCCAGAGGAAGCCACACACCGACACACACAAGCCACAGCGGGACCCCAGAGGAAATGCGCGAGTGTGTCCATGCTTGTCGGCACGCCCCGGGTGTTAAGTGACCGTTTACCTGTTGCGGCCGGCGAGGTCAGAAGCCGGCACAATGTGACCGAGCCTCACAAGGGACATCTTATCAATAAACACACACACAAAGCCAGCTGGCCCCTTGAAAGTCCGTCGCTGTGTGTAAATGATGTTTTCGCCTGTTCTCTCCTTTCTGTCCTCTGGTTATTCTGATTATTCCCTTCCCATTACTTCAAAGCACTGTGAGAAAGACACGCGGGGGCTTTGTAGTGACTGATGCATATTCACACCTAGGCGAGCTGCGCACACATACACTCCCGAACACCTAGACCTTGATATAAAACTCGCGCTGTGTCGCGCACGCACACACATGCCGAACACATCACACATCTTTAAACAGCTAAGTTGCTGCTTCCGAAAATAGTTTGCCCTCATTAATGGCCCAGCAGTCTTGGCATAACAAGTGCACTTTGAAGAGACTCTACAGTGTTCATCTAACACTTGCTTGTATTTGTGCATTA
>VURO01021378.1:0-16512 GCA_015108175.1 Pelvicachromis taeniatus
GCTCATGAATAGTTCAGTAGATGTGAATAAAATATAAATGGATTTCTGCACTTGAAGCTTTAACTTCGATATATTTTTAGATCCTGGAACAGCCTCTGATCAGGCCTACTGGTTTAAACTGGGCTTCACCTGCCCACACAGGCCGGGCTTACTGGTTTAAACTGGGCTTCACCTGCTCACACAGGCCGGGCTTACTGGTTTAAACTGGGCTTCACCTGCTCACACAGGCCGGGCTTACTGGTTTAAACTGGGCTTCACCTGCTCACACAGGTCGGGCTTACTGGTTTAAACCGGGCTTCACCTGCTCACACAGGCCGGGCTTACTGGTTTAAACTGGGCTTCACCTGCTCACACAGGCCGGGCTTACTGGTTTAAACTGGGTTTAGGAGTGGATAAACTGCAGCGTGGATTTGCGGTTTGATGACTGCATTTCCTTCTCCATCACACGGACTCGCTCTGAGCGTGCTCAGTAAAGCTCGTCTTCCTCCTGCGCTCTGCCGGGTCTGGACTCTGGGGGAGTTGACGGCACAGCTGAGTGAGTGCTGCAGAGCGAACACCTGGAGCGTCTTCACCTGATGTGAACAGCTGATAAAGATCAGCTGGCTTGTTTCTCTGAAACGATGGCAGGAAGCTTCCACAGCGCGTCTCCCTGAGTGGGTCTGATCGTTTCACCCTCACCGTCTTTGTGCTGATTCTTATCAGACGGCTGTTATTTGTCAGGACTCACACTGTGACTCACAGCGACGCCGGCCGGGCCGAGCCGCAGGTTGAACCACAGTGACACAGAGTAAGACTGAGGCGGTTTCCTGTGGAGTTTTATTTACGTGTCGGGTCGTTTTTACGCACGCATCACGGCCGATGCCTGACTGTCCTCTCAGAGTCGAACCAATGAGCATCGAGCCGTTTGCGGGAGGTTTTTGAAGAATTGCGACCCCACAGCAGGCACTTCTCTGAAAACTCACCTTCTGTGGGTTCAAATGAAACAGCTGAGACATAAAAGGAGACGGAGCGTGACGCTGACCACAGCCAGGACACAACCGTGCATGTCAACACCCTGAATGTGCCGCCGCGCCCCCACAGGCGCCATCGCAGCCTCCGTCTAAACTGTGACGCCTGCAGAAACTCAGTAGGGGGCGCTCTACATGCTGAAGACGTTTCCCAGCCGGCGCACCGACAGGCCGATCCTCCCCGACAGCCGCAGCTCCTCTTTCAGGAAGCGCCCCACCTGCTCCGAGTGCAGCACGTCACAGAACACCCATATCTCGCCGCGCTCGCGCTGGATGTTGGCGTTACACGACGGCAGGCGGGAGGTTTGCGCCGACCGGCTCAGAGTCCGCCACACCTGCAGGGAGGAGGAGCAAACTCCACGTAAAAAGTGTGAAAACGTCAAACGGCGGTTTGCATTTTCCGTCTCTGTTGCTGAGCAGACTTTTATTTCTGCGGGGCGTTTAAAATGTGATGATCTGTGGAAACGAGGTGACGGTCGAACGCTCAGACAAGGATCAGCAGACACAGCCCGCAGGAACAAAGAACACGCCGGCGCTGGAAACGACTTTCAGGCAGTTTCCCATTTTACCGTCATCTGCACCCACGGCGTTTATCTCTACCACGCCACACCTGAGGTTCAGGGGAAGACTGCAGTCAGTCCAGCGCCCCTCAGGCACCAGGAAATGGTCACAAGGCTGTAATGATGTCACAGTAGCACAGACAACAACCAATAAAGCGAGTGTAAAGTCACGGCGCCGCCATCATTAAAGAAACGTCCCTGAGGAAGAGTCGAAGAGTTCTCGTTAAACATCGCCCTGCGCTTCTACTCCAAACCCTCCTGTAAACAAACACCAGCCTCCTGCAGTCCCTCTAACGTCCAGCAGGGGCAGCAGTGAGTCAGACTCGTGCTAAAACAGCAAACTGTTTGGTCGCTGTAGGTCACTTCCTCCTTCATAACACCTGTACAGCAGAGGACGCTGCTTTTATAACTGACCTGTTGAAATTGTAGTAAGACTTAAATGTTGCATTATTAGGGGCGTGGCCTCTTTGATTGACAGCTGGATCTAGCTGCTAGCTGTCTGCTAGCTTCACCTGAACTGGGCCTTGCACCGTGTTGGAGCGCTTTAATGACATCATGTGACCAAAAACATTGTGTGCGTGTTTTACTGAGTGCTGATTAGCCGGTGCGTGTGATGATAACACCGTCTCACTGTCTGGCAGTCACGAGGTTTCTCCTCATGTTTAACATCTTCATCGGCCTACAAACAGAATTTGAAACACTGAAAAGCTTCACAGAGTTTCTAGAACATTCCACCGACCTCCTCAATGTCCCTCGCCACGCCACAGTTCAGGTCACCGATCACCCACTTGGCCCTCTGGCGGAGGTGGAGCCCGTGGACAGAGACGGCGTGGTGAAACTGTTGGGACAGCGACTGCGAGCTCTGCTGCAGAACGCCTCTCTGCGTGAAGACGCTCCAGCTGCTCTGCCTGACCTCCGAGCTGGCGCCGAGGGCACCATCTTTGTCCTTCTGTGGCTGCTTGTCAGGTCTGCTGTTAGGAGGGTCACCATCGCCAGGTCTCACCTCTGCTGCTGGTGAATCATCCAAAGACGTGATGACCGGAGCTGGTTTCGCAGGTCTGATGGGCAGCCGGTGGGCTCCAGTGGGCGTGGGGAACCACGGCGTGAAGGCCGGAGGAGCACGGAAGTGGGACGGCTCCAGGAGCTTCTGCGTGGTCTCCAACAGCGAGCCGAGATCAGCTGAGCCAGGCTGATAGTGCAGGACTACATCCTCCATACAGACCGGCTGGTCAGGGGACGTGCTGCACCACCCTCATCTGCCCCTGGGTGACGTCAGAAGCTCTTAACGGGACGGAGCACGTGGAAACACACGTTTCACTCACACCGACAGCCCGTTAACGTCATCAAGTGACGACTCGATTAACTTCAAAATCCTCAGCAGAAATTATACTGCGCATGCTCCAGAGTTCACCTTCTTCCACAGACAGAAGCGTTCACAGTACACAGCACCCCGACCGGAAATGTCACATTCAAACATTCGTTACCGACTCTGTGATCTTTGACCCCACTCAGGCGCAGCTCGCGCTCAGGTCCCAAACTTCGCTCGAGCACCGGAGGCTAATGTTTTTAGCCTCTGCTGCTAGCTCACGTTAGCTACCCACCGGGCTGACCGGCGGGCTTCTCCGAGCTGACAGATGATTGGATGACTCCAGCCCACCTCCACGCCTCTGACCCGCGCGCCTCCAAACAGCCGCGAACCCCGCCAGGAAGCTAACATGGACGTTCTATCAACTCTCGCTCCAACTCTCGCGATATTTGATGTAACGCTGAGACGGAAGTCATTTTAAGCAGGAAACGCGTGTTTTGTACAGTCGTTGATTTTAACGCTTCGCTCTGCGTCTGTCTACATCACAGTTTGATATTGTAAACAGAAACATCTGGAAACATCTGCTCATCACCACAATGACCCACAAAGGCAGAGACATCCAGAGAGGAGCTTCCGGAAGCCCGGAGATCCTCCCAGAGACGGAGCGCTGCTCACACCTGCAGCCTCTGACCTCCTCATTCACCGCATTTCCGTGTATCTATTCGCATTTTCCTGCAGCAGATGGAGAAACGACGGATGTCCGGTCGCATAAAATAGCAAAATGTGGAAAAAGTTTTTGAACTCTTACCATAAATTCAAAACAAAATCATCACTATCAAATTTGCCTTCAAGGCTTTTACGAATTCTGAATTGTAAAAGTTCCTGCTGATTTCTTCAACACACATCAGCCAGGTCATGCTCACATCCAGAGCCGCGACCGCTGTGATTGACGTTGCGTGACGTCACTCATACTTGCTGTTTCTCAGTAAAAGCCGCGATGAGCTCCGGTTACGGTTTCCAGCAGCAGATGCAGGTCAGAGGCTGAAGGCTGCTCAGCACTGTGATGTTCATCAAAACACGAATAAAAACATCCCTCAAAGTACAAATTTCATACATCTCAGATTTTTTTCTGCATTGAAATATAAAAATATCTACTTCCTGCTCAGCATTCTCACATTTGACGTTAGAGTCGAACCTTAAACGTTTAGAAATCTTATTTTCCTCAGAAACCAAAGATCTCCGCACTCCTAATCCAGCCCTGAGGCCTGGAGCGGCCCAGCCCCCCCAGCCTGGAGCGGCCCACCCCCGAGGCCTGGAGCGGCCCACCCCCGAGGCCTGGAGCGGCCCAGCCCCGAGGCCTGGAGCGGCCCAGCCCCGAGGCGGCCCAGCCCCGAGGCCTGGAGCGGCCCCGACCCCCAGCCCCCAAGGCCTGGAGCGGCCCAGCCCCAAGCGGCCTGGAGCGGCCCCGACCCGAGGCCTGGAGCGGCCCAGCCCCAAGCGGCCTGGAGCGGCCCCGACCCGAGGCCTGGAGCGGCCCAGCCCCAAGCGGCCCAGCCCCGAGGCCTGGAGCGGCCCCGACCCGAGGCCTGGAGCGGCCCAGCCCCAAGCGGCCTGGAGCGGCCCAGCCCTGGTTTACAGTAAAAACTCACGTGATCGTCACCTAAACCTGCAGTCGAGCCAAATCTGAACATGCGTTCTGAGCGCGCTCAGAAAACAGCAGAAGTGGAAGACAAAGTTCGAACGCTCGGGTGAAGCAGCAGAAGAAGGAGGCCGACTAACACGGGAAGTTCATCAATAGGACATTTTATTTCATACGTCTGTTGTCTTTATTCAAATTACAGTAATATACTTGCTGAGATGACCACCGGCTGCAGCCCGGACAGCTAGAACTCACAGCTGTACGACTAGAAGCAAACTTTGAAATCTTTTTAAAATTATTTTAGAACAGAAAAAAAAAAAAAAAGAAAAGCAGGTATGCCAGGAGACGTGTGGTGTTGGCGGTGACGTCAGGTCGGGTTTTAGTGCTGTGGTCTTTAAAAAAGAAGAAGAAGAAGAAAGGAAACATAAGTGGAACAAGGAGGAAGCCTGCGTTTGCGTGGTACATGTGGTGAAGGAGCAGAATTATGGCACATTTGGTCCACGTTGGTAGTTTTATTCTCTCGATTTCAAACATGTAAGAAACAAAAAGAAGAACAGATCAGAGTTTACATGTTTCTGCAGAACAGCATTAAAGACAGCATACTGAAAACACGACTGTAGGGGGCCGCCCTCTTTAAAATCTGGATTCAGCCAATCGTTTGTCTCTATTCATCATCATCATCATCATCATCAGAAGGAGAATTAGAACGGTCTTTCCATCCAAAATGACTGGGGGGAGGTGGGGGTGGGCAGGGGTGGGTGGAGCTTCGTGGACGATCGACGAGGATGCTTCGGACATTCACAGGAAGTAGTCGGGAGTGCGTCTGGTCACGTGGGGCTCACCGCGGCGGGGGGCGGGGTCAAACTGAAGGCTGAGGAGACAGAATAAGGCTCGTTAGTGACGACTTCCTGTAAGTCGAATGAGGTTAGATCAGTTAAACCTTAGCTTCTGTATCCATGGTAACAAAGACTGTCACATAATGGATGAGAAAGCTAAACTCAGACTGTACATAAACGATGGCCAGAGTAGACGCTGGAGCTCATGTCACTGACTCGACCTTCAGGAGTCGCCCCCTGCTGGCAGCCTGCAGCGTGTCCATGAATGACATGCAGATTTATACTCAACCTTTTACATCAAAGACGGAAAAACTAAGAAACCTGTGTCGCCCCGATCCAACATGGCCTCAGCGCCGCCCGCGCTCTGACATGACATGAACACACTCTCCGTACTTACAAAGAATATTTCAGAGTGTCGTCCAGTTCCATGATGGCCGCCTGGTTTCCACAGCGGTAGCAGTAGTTCGGAGCACTGAAGATGGTCACCACGTTCTTGTCGTGACCCCAGTTGTAGCCCTGCAGAAACAAACAGGTCAGTTAGGCTGGGAGCCCACGCTGATCAACAGGGGGCGCCACTGAGCTGAACCAACAGGACTCGGGCCCGTTTTTGACGTTTCAGCGTAGTGAAATGTTTCTGAGTGAGATCAGCTCCACCTTCATCCACAACCAGCTGCTGCTGTTGCTTAGAAACGCGGCATCGAGGGAGCAATTCCTGCCCTAAATCCTCAGCCGACCAATCAGCACAGAGTAGCAGAGCCATTTAGTTTGAAAGGGAAAAAATGAAGGCCGGGGGTCGTATTCACTTCAGACACATGAAATCGTCACGTTAGCCGTGAACTGAATGGCGTGCTAACGGCCCTCGCAGACCAGTCCTGGAAAACTGACGGGAGTTTCGTAACTTTAACGTTTCCGGCGAGAGTACGGAGGAGTCGACCCGGGAGCTCGCAGCCCGAGGCGCTCCGATGGAACGAGCGAGGGTTCATCTGCGGGCGTGGCGCGTCCTCGGCCGCTTCGTGAATGTTCTGAACAGTGAATCTCCGTGGGAGTGAAACTGGGACACCAGCGAGGGGATGAGGAGCCTGCTCCAACTTCATGCTGTTGCCATGGAAACCAGCAGATTTTTATAGGACCCTTCAGTCCACTCGCTGTGAGGACTCAACATAAAAATAAGAGAACATGCGAGCGCCGGTCTGTGGGTTTCATCACGACACACCTGCAGCAGCGTGGGCCTCTGAAGCTCGTCGTCGCGACATCAGGACAAACGGGTCACCTGACCCAAAATAAAGTCTCCATCATCATCATCATCATCATGCTGATCATCATAAACAGGCTGCACACAGTTTCATTTCCTTCTTTGACCTGAAAGAAGTTTTTGTATTTTCAAAGTAAACCCCGAGGAGATCATGTCACAGCAAATGTTCACGCCGCGTCCCGTCTTTGGTGAAACAATATGTACAAGTCATGATTTACCTCCATGACCAGCTGATGGGCGCGAGACACCAGAGTGAGGCCGTTGGCATGGTTGAAGGTTTCAGAGATGTCCTGGCCGAAGGTGTAGCCGGCACCTCGGGGAGAGATCCCCCACCCGCCGCGGTCATCGGGGTCCGACCACAGCAGGTCACACATCGGGCCCTGAAACACAAACGGCTCCCATAAACCGCACTGCACTTCCTGCTTCTGCTGACAAGCCGAACGCTCACATCCTCTGTGTGTGTGTGTGTGTGTGTGTGTGTGTGTGTGTGTGTGTGTGTGTGTGTGTGTGTGTGCGTACCTCATGTGGAACTTCTTGCAGGCGGTCCAGAGCTCGTATGTGATCCAGAGTGTCTATGGAAGGAGACAAACCTCCATGGAGACAGAAGATCTGAAACAAAGAAAACCTCGAGTTAAACAATAAATCACCAACAAACAGTTTAAAACGTCTTTATTCAGCGTGAAGGAACAAACACACAAATCAGGCTGTCAGGATGTGGCTGAAGATTAAAACGGACAAGGTCAAGGTTTAAGAGCCGGACAGACGGCGGACACGAGAAACACATGATTCAAAATGAGTAACTAGAATCAGGATCTACGCCGACTTCCTTTAATGTCAGATTCATGCTGTGGATTTGTCACATTTGCCAAAAGCAACATGATCGTCATTCATCATCATCATCATCATCATCAGGTCGTTCCTACCCTCAGCTTAAAACATGCCACCATCACCAGCAGGGGGCAGTGATGCAGCTACAAAACGTTTCCAACCAACAAACAAAAAATACTTCGAACATCCTGCCAACTACTAGGTGTGTGTACAAGTACTCGCCTTTGGGTCATGAATACACACCTGACAAAAGGAGCGCGGATTTAACCTTACTTAAGAGATTACGAGAACCGGTTCTTACAGTAGAAGAACCGGTTCTTGGACTCGTCAGCGTGCCGCCTGCCTAGCGATCCTTGCACTCTTGCTACGATCAGCTGATTTCTGTTTGTGTGCTGGAGCAGGAAGTAGCGGCGCCGTCTCCAGCGTGGACGAGAGCGCGATGATCGAGTGGAGACCGCTCCAGGAACGCCTGCATCATACTGTTAACACAACTCTGGCTGTTTCCAAGCTAACGCTAAAGCTGAGTGACTCAAAGGTAGAATCACCATGGCAACCACTTTAAAGTCTCTGTGCTGGTTTCGTTTTTGATAAACACTAAGAACGATCACGTGTGGCGTCTTCAGGACAGCCATCTGTGCGCAGCTGTAGCCTCAGGTTTACCGTATATCTTCTAATAATGGCCTGTCTCTTATTGACAGCCGTTTCTAATAAAGGCCGGTTTGAAAACGTCACGACAAACAAGGTTGCCGGTCTCCAATAGTAGCCCGGCGACCTTCGACCTGGAAGTCCCTCCACGCTGTCGTCGGTCCTCCCCGTCTCCTCACTCGGCCAGCTGTCTCCAATCAGCCGTCATCTGCGACCAGCAGCATTAAGCTGGATGCAGCGACCGTCGAAGCGGGATTACAGTTTTGGAGCGCTGTAAGTAAACACAGCTCAGTCTAAAAACCGCGCCTGGGTCCTCTTTCCCTCTCACTTCTGTCTGAGAAGGGAATAAGAGCCCGTCTCCAACAACCACCGGCCTCTTTTAAACGCCGGGCTGGCCGGATAAACGCCCGGGCTACTAGAGGAAGATATACGGTATATTGTTACACTATGAGTCAGTGTGTTTCAGATCAGATGTAATGAGCAGTAAGTGTTTTGTGTCATGTGTGTATGAACTTTTCTTACTTTGCTTTTTTTGAGCGATGACCCAACACTGGTCACAACAAAGAAGAAACACCTGAAACTGGGATCAATGAAAGGGCGCGGCGCGTCCTACCTGCCCGTCGACCAGCGCGGTGAGCGGCAGGTAGTCGAACAGGTCTGTGAAGTACTTCCACACGTTGGCGTTGCCGTACTTCCTCAGGCACTCGTCGTAGAAGCCGTAGACCTGTGTGATCTGCCGAGACTCGTGGTTCCCTCGCAGGATGGTGATTCGCTCCTGGAAACGAACCTGAACAACAATTTCAAAAAAATAAAATAACATTAAAAATCATTCTGGCCAGAAACTAATTTAAGAAGCACAAAGTGCTGCAGGTTTGTCACCGAGCATCAGTCAGGCTACAGTCTGAATGTGCTAACCCTGTTAGCATTGAGCAGAACGATGAAAGCAGAGCTCTGCTCGGATCAGGCGGATTATCAGGAGCAGTGATTCATCGTTAAAGACCATCTGAACCCAGGTCAGCTGACCCCCCAGGGAGCAGTGCGCCCAGTCCCCCACGTGTTTAATGACTGCAGCATTTCTGCTGTTCAGTCGGACTTCATGACGTAGAATATAAAGGATGAGCTAACAGAAACCATCACGCTGTGAAGGACAGGAACGTGTGACGCTCTGCTGACAGCCTCCAGAACAGAACCAGGGCCACCACGCCCCGCTGGGGGAGGAGTCTGACGGCAGGACGACACACACTGGCAGGTAAGAACATTTGAGACAGGAAGCTAGCTGGACGGCATTAACTGGACTTTAAGGTCATTAAAGTCGACCCTTCCTGGAGATTCACACGCTGCAGTCGAACTAGTTCACATCGTTTTCACTTCATGTGGTTGCTTCATCTATCCCCCGACAGCAGGAACATTTGCCCTCACACGTCACCACGCCATATTTTTATAAAACATGTTTGTGACGCTCTCAAACGTTACAGAACCGTCCGTTCTCAGAGTAAACGTCCGCTCAGCTGACAGTAACTGGTGCCGAGCCGCTTGTTTGAACAGGTCCAGTTCAGACGAGCTGCAGACGATGTCTGGAAGCTTTGAGGCTGACAAAGCAAACAGGCTCAGCCCGTGGCCACCGAGAGGGCCGCTTTGATCACAGCAGGAAGTCATAAAATCAGAGGTAGTCCCGGGGACGTCAGAGCGCTTCCACACTGTGCACCACACAGAAACAGAGGCTTACCTTTAGTGTGACGAGCAGCGTGACCGTCTCCACCGAGTAGTAGCCTCTGTCGACGTAGTCCCCCATGAACAGGTAGTTAGTGTCGGGAGACTTTCCTCCGATCTTAAACAGCTCCATCAGGTCATGGAACTGACCGTGGACATCGCCGCACACCGTCACCGGGCACCGCACCTGAGGGGACCAACACAGAGTGACGTGGTCAGCGCCACAGAAACGGTTCAACGAAGCTCATTTGTTTTTTCTACCCTAAACCAAAAGGAAGCCAGCGTTTTTATGTTCCCACGCCAACGCCCACTCTAAGGCCTGATCTGAGATGAAAGCACAAATACAGTTCTCAGAGATTGGCCCCGATGGCTGACGATCATCACGGACTCCCAACAACCCGGCTTTTATGTTGACACGACTCATGTTTGTGTCTGCAGCAGAGGAACGTCAATATTTAGGCTGACAACAAGTGAACGAACGAACACACACACACACACACACACACTCTCTATGTATTTACAGGCCTTGTATCATTTGGGATGCACTGGCCTGATCTTTGGACCAGACGTCTGATCCCGACTCAAAAAGTTGGACTGGGTATCCATGACTACAGGCCGATCAGCTATAAAGAGGATGAAAATGATGATGGACGTAACACCGTTGGACCTTCAGATGATTCACCTGTGCTCACCAATTACCATGAATGTGTGCGATTCAACAATGAGATGTTTAACAGCTGCAGCACTCGACAGTTACAGAACCACTCTGTGGTTTTCTGTAGAGCTAGCAGTTTATCAGTGGGCCAATATCAGCGTCAGTACCTCATACAGATGTTAGAGTTCCTGAAAGAAACGCACACTCCCAGCTGATCGGTCAGAATATACTAATACCCACACTGGTCTTGAAACGCCTGCACTGGTTGAGCACTAGTTTCCTGGCACACCAACATAAAACCACGGGCCCAAGGCGCCCTGCACCCACAACATGCACACGACGGCTGCAGGTGCTAGCACTGCTAACGTTAGCCTCGCTGTGCCGAGTATTCTGGCGGTTTGTGCAGCAACACACTGAGCACGCCGATTACTGCCAAGGCGCAACAACGCGTGAGGTAACGTTTCAACGCCTGCGAGGGAAACACCTTCGTGTCACCCGTAACGACATCGAGCGCTCCTCACGAGAAGCTGACTGGAGCATGACGCGTCTTATCAGACACTCTGGTTCAGACCCAACTTCCTTTTAGAGGAGGAAGTTTCTCTGCAGGCGTGTTTGGTTCAGACACCTCGGCACACCTGAAGCCGTCAGGCAGCTTTCACCGTCATTTCTCGCGACGGTGTCTTCCTTCAGGTCGTTTCTCCAAACGTCAAAGGGATCAGTTTGACCTCCTCACCATCAAGCG
Organism: Pelvicachromis taeniatus; assembly: GCA_015108175.1. Lineage (NCBI taxonomy): Eukaryota > Metazoa > Chordata > Actinopteri > Cichliformes > Cichlidae > Pelvicachromis > Pelvicachromis taeniatus. The sequence goes on from VURO01021378.1 coordinate 11,181, forward strand.
GGCCCCTTCATGTGTTCACACACAGTCAATTTAATTTTCACTCACTCGTTTTAGTACAGCCCAGTCTCAACTAACAGCAGCGGCAGCTCCAAACAGGGTTTAACGAGGCTTTAAGCTGCCGACAGAAAGCCTCATTTTTGTAAAAAAACAACTGCATTAACACAAAAGAGACAAATCTGATCTGATCTGGGAACTGCTCTGTTAACAGGAAGTCAATACGATCAATAATCTAAACAAAGACTTCCTCAGGGCCAAACATACAAGAGCAATCATTTCCTCACTGCAGGTGAATCAGTAACAAGCAGCTGCTGTAAACAGTTCACCGACGGGCTGAATGTTTGGCTCGGCTTCGTGCGTTTGAGCGAAAGCTGTTTCCATGAAAACATGGCGGTGGGCGTGTGTGCGAGCCCACGCCTCAGCTGTTAGCAGTGTAAACACGGTGTGAGATTGCTCAAACACCCCACAGGGAGCAAACCTCACACTGAAATCTCTTCCTCACATCTTTTCCACACTTTGAAAGAAAGAATTCGGACCAACAGGCACCTTTGCTCACCTCCGCCCTGCAGAAACACCATCAGTGGGCGGAGAGCCCATTTAAAAGCAGCCTGGTGCTCACCTGCACGTGCTGATACCTGGAAGCTGTCCAGCATTTCACGGCTTGTTTCTTCATGCTAAACTTTTTTTTTTCAAGGAGCAGCCTGGAGGTGTTTATGAGGAGAAAGGAGCAGGTCACAGGCCACTTTACAACTCCACTATCTAGAAGACTACCTGGGCTGGACCTCCTCTCCTCTTGGCTCTGTGAGCAGTGCGGCTCAGGTTAACACAGGACCACAGACTGAGGTTTCTACAGGCCCCTGAACCAGCTCTCACACAGCCGACTTCCAGTCTGTTAACCTGCTCTGAGTCACAGAGCCCCATATTCACCCTGAAACACGCGAAGGACCGGATTCTTGACTTGGATTCGAATCTATTCATCTGATACCGCCTCTGCTTTTATTTCCTGCCTTCCGTCTTCCTCGTGGTTTTCAGTTTTCCATCAATAATCAATAATGAGTGGGGAAAACTCACCTCCTGAACGTTGGACTCCTTGGTCAGGATCTCCTTGGCCTGTGGGGGAAACACATTTAATGAGTGTCTTGTTTTAAACGAATCACAGCTCAGACAGTGGGGTGATCATGTGACGAGCTGACAGGAAGTGGAATAAAACTTGACTCATACGTGCCCAGAGTCACACACAAGACTGCTAGTTTGTTTTGGGTTTTTTAATGATCTTTTTCAGATTAGGGTTAGGGTTAGATTTCAAGCCCACATGGCCTCACAGGACACCACCCTGTTTGAAAACCTGCTGTCCCCACAGCTCTTTTACAACGAGTAAGACGATAAATTTTAGAGTTTTAACTGTCAATCACTCAGCAGCTTCAATTTAAACTGAGTTCAAATGACAAACTTCCCTGCTTCAGAATTCACTGCCTCATTTTTGAGCAGCTACACACACACACACACACACACACACACATCTGAAATTTAATCTGTCATGTTTTTAATCTCTTACTGTTAAAGTGCAGTATTATTAATTTCCTTCACTGGAAACTGTTGGCAGGTACAGATAACAGACAACAGTGTCGTCCAATCAGAAAAAAGGTTAGACTTCCCTCTATTTGAATACCTGTGAAGGTTCTCAGTCATCCGGGTCATCGTAGTCTAAGGATCTCAAAACTGGATCATAGATGGCACACGGTTGGTGTCATAAACCACCGCCTCTGTTCAAAGATGGGCACCAACTGACAGCTCATGTGATCAGGTGGAGGATCAACAGGGGGTCCGTGTCCCTCTTCAGGGACACTCCCATAGGGCTTAAATCTGGGACGCTCCACCATTTGACCTCAGAACTGAAGAAGCTTCTCGGATGAAACGTCTTTAAGTAACTTATAGAAGTCCAGAAACGAGTCCAGAGACCTCGGATGGACAAAGATGGTGTTGTTTGAAATAACGCCATCTTTGTTAGTCCAAATGTCAGAAACATTCAGACCTGACATAGCGCTTTGTTAAGCACAGTAAACTCATCAGCTACACGTGGACTCGCCGTGTGAGGTTCATTTAGAGCAGGAAACATTTGCTGTAATGAATCATGCAACAGCTGAAATACCCGGAAATATGAAATCAATAAGGTTTAAAAATTTACCCCCAAAGGAAAAGGTCCATAAACATGTTTTTCTATTTAGACCGTTGCTGGTTTTTATTCAAATTTACTGCAAACAGAATGTGTAGGACGAGGATCACTTATCACCACTTTGACATCACTTCAGCTCCACTCATAGCTGAACGATGACAGCATCTACCTACAGCACCTCATTTATCCCCCGAATTTTACTGTGACTAACTGTAATCAGAGTAATTTCAGTCATTTATTAATTTATATGAAGTCAGCTGGCAGAAACTGCTCAACCCTCACCCATCTGACCAATATCACCCAGATACTCAGATTACTGCAACGATCTCCTGACAGGGATCAATCCAGTCTGTGCCACGTTCAGAATAACTCCATTATATTCTTCTGTCCTTCAAATTTTACACCATATTTATCCATCTTTTACTTTGAGACTGTCATTATTTTTATCATACTGAAACTCTAAAAAGAGCAAAGGGGGGAAACCAGAACTTGTAGCTTGAGTCATCTAAAAATCATCTCTGACTGCTCATTAGCGACAAATAAATAAATGATTAATACCGACCGTTTCAGTCCTCATTTAGATTTTAAATGCATTCATCGTCATGTAGAGAGCATAATAAATGAGATTATGTTTAGAGACATTTTGTGCTCTGCTGTCTCGGACTTGGATGTTCAGTTTGGGGGTATTCTCTCAGTGAACATCGCGGCTGTAATAAAGAGGTCTTCAGATCATTTAGACAAAAGTATGTAACGAGGAATATTTCGGGTTTAATAGCGTCGACAGAGGACGAGAGCCTCCACACTGCTGCACAAACGGCTCATTTTAAATGGTGCAACCAACCTGCGCTGACGTTTATGCAATCAAATGGTTGATCAATACATTCAGGGCGCGGTGCTAATCGATCAATCGCGACGCATATTAACAGATTATCATCTTTAACAGAGAAATAAGAGCAAACCGCCCCCCCACAGTGAATCAGACCCAGGCTGAGTCCCGGCCTGTGCGCAAAAAGCAGCGCAGGTAATAACCGGGCAGTAAAATGGGCTGCGTCTATTGCTTGGCACAGGGCTAGGAGATGCGATTTTTCGGCCTGTGTGTAGTGAGACGGCACTAGTCGGACAACCGTCCGCAGTGGTGATTATTTAATAGAAATACACACACATATGTCACAGCTGAAAGGGAATTTTGACTCAGAAAGCGGAGGAGGAGGCGGCAAAAACAGCCGCCTCGTCGCTCCTTTATTCCGGAAATTAGCCGGAGCCACTTTCGCAGCTCAGGCCGCGCTGGGGCGAGCCAGGCCTGCCGAGAAATCCCGTCAAAATCCCCGGTACTTACCTTCTCACAGAGCGTCCGGACTTGGTTTTCCGTTAGCTGCTTGCACTCGTTTAGCTGTTCGATCCATTGGTCTAACTCTTTAGTGAAGGATTTGTCTTCCATGACAGCCGCGGTAGCTCGCTAAGCTAGCTATGTTAGCTACCTGAAGAAACAAGCGGGCCTGTGTCTCTACGCTAGCTGCTAATTTAGCCTTTAGCTCTTCGTATTGTTAATCCACCAGACCGGTTGGAAAATTCACGACAACACTTTAAAACAACGACCTCCTCAGTCAACTTCGATCATGATAAATGACCGATGTTAAGATACCAACGTTAAAAATACGCGTCTATCGGCCGGGGAAGTGGAAAGGGTCGAAAGTCCCCGATGCGGCAGAGCGTAGCGGCAGAACACAGCGGCGTCGCAGCAGCTAGCCGATTTGCTAAAGGAGCTAGCCACAATAACATCCGGGGATTTAACCAGCGTGCGGACTCAGCACAGCAGTGACACCGTGTGGACAGACCTTGAACTACGGCGACGATGCGCGCCACAACACTCCTAGTACTAATACCAACACAGTACTGCTGCTACAACTGAATTACTGCTACTTTCACAGTACACCTACATTACTACTATACTACAACTACACTGTTACATCACTTCTACTACACTATTGCTAATATTACTACAATCATACTACTCAAACCGTGAAGTGTAAATGTTTTATTTGCAGACACAGCTTTGAGCTCTGACAGAGCTTGGCTGTAATAATAATAATAATAATAATAATAATAATAATAATAATAATAATAATAATGATAGTCATGGAATAAATGAGGGATTTATTCAAAGAAACCTTTGCAAAAGGATCCACGCAGCACCACCCGCCTTCGCACCAGTGGATACCCACAGAGGAATAACACTTTGTGTGTGGATGCAGGCTTTGTTCTGCTTCAGGGCGAATTCTTCCCACCTGCCTGAAACGGGCAGGTTCCGGATCCTGTACAGTCCAGAGTAGATAAATGTTGTTTATAAGTTCGTTGTTGCACAGAAAATAAAATGTAGGTCATCAGCCAAAAAAGCTAAAATTGTGTTAAAACTTTGATCAGACCTTCCCATCAGACGATGAGCCTTCATTTCTTCTGAGATTTCTAAATCAGTTGATCGTGTTCCTGATTTACTCTCAGTCACTGTGACGAGCGTGGCCGATGATCTACTCCTGACATCAGTTAACCTCAGGCATCAGCTGCTCTGTGTGCACTGTCACAGCAATAAACAAAGATAAAGGATGGGGGAGTCGAACCCTGGTCTCCCATCATGACGGATGTCATATATTTTTGGCCACTGTGATTTCTCACAGTGGCCAAAACTCTCACAGATGTAACATTATCTACAGCTACTTTAAATACCATTGATATTCATTTAAAGTCTTTTTTTCCAATTGATCTTTCTGAGTTAACTTCAGTAATTACTTCCTCCAAACCATCAACGTGTCTCTTAGACCCCATTCCTACAAGACTGCTCAAAGAAGTCCTGCCATTAATTAATGATTCAATCCTAAATATGATCAACCGATCACTAATAATCAGCTCTGTGCCTCAGGCCTTCAAGCTGGCAGTTATCAAAGCTTTACTTAAAAAGCATCTGTAGACCCAGTGGTCTGAGCTCATTATAGGCCAATCTCTAACCTTCCTGTCATTTCACACATGGTTGAAAGAGTAGTTGTCAAACAGCTAACAGATCATCTGCAGAGGCTTATTTGAAGAGTTTCAGTCTGGTTTCAGAGCCCATCACAGCACAGAGACAGCCTTAGTGAAGGTTACACATGATCTTCTTCTGGCCTCTGACAG
>VURO01021379.1:5756-22230 GCA_015108175.1 Pelvicachromis taeniatus
AAAAAAAAAAAAAAAAATAAAAAAAATAAAATATATATATATATATATATATATATATATGAAATGAGGATCAAAATACAGGCCAGGTTATTAAATCAGGCTAACCAATACATTTTTAAAGAAATAATGGTAATGTACAGCTTGGTGGTTAGCTATTATTAATAGATAATTGTCTAAAGGCACCAAGTTAGGATGGCATATTGGGACTATTCTTGATAGAAGAATAAAATAGACTAGAATAGCCCTTTACTGTCATTCAACGTGTACAACACAAATTGTGGGTGCTCCACAGCAACTGATAATAACTTTAAAAAACTGAGTAGAAGGAGATGGGGGTAATACCTTGATAAAAAAAAAAATCACATAATTTTAAGGGTTTAAAGTCATACATTTATGACAAAACACTCAGAAATCTAAGAGGAGGGATTAAAAACTTGAATATTCTCTAACATTACAGAGGTTTCTGTCCAGACCTTGCAAATTCAAGGAATATGGGAACTTGAACAACATAAAGGAATATATAAATGTAAAATTTATTTTCTTGCAAAGAAAATAACAGAGATTTTTATTTATTTATTTTATTCATTTCAGAATAGCCCCACGTCTCATCCCATTACAACTGCTGTGATAGCCTCTAACGCAGTATTAATAAGTCATAAATAAGCAAATATGGATTAATTTAGCCACTTAGACATGAAATATTTAATTCAGTTTTGATTATCAGCGTTAATGCTCGTAAAGGTAAGCCATTAAAACAGTTATGTTCATAGCATTAAAAATGTAAAAACAGCTAACTAAATGTAAAGTATATATAGCAAAAAAGACGTGATCACTGAATTTAACATTCAACAAAGCAAAAACTAACAACATGGATTTTTGGATAACGAGCAATGTTAGAGAAATATAACACACTGAAACATGAGCAGTGTGTTGGTGATTATAGTGATCTGACAGGTCTGAATAAAAGGTCCACAATGAGTAGAACTCACTGGTGTAGAGGTTTAACATGACATCTTAGTAAGACGCAAACTCTCTGAAGGCCACTGATAACAGACAACAGCGCACACATACACACACACATACACACTGCACCAGTGTAATAAAAAAAAATCAAGCTCACAAAAACACTGTGTAAGCAGGTTCTCAGGCGAGTTTTCTTTTTGGTAGTTCCAGTGAATCCATACCCAAAGAAAATTTACATTCATGAAGGAAATGTGACTTCTAACTTTTATTTAATGTTAACAAATTTGACATGTTTGAGCCACGGCTGTGGACAATCTGAGTCAAAAATCTGTTTATTAAACTATAACTAAACCATAACTCTCAATGAGTGGATGACCAAAAATACCCTAATAAAGTAAACAGTTCATTAACACCCTTAATAACATTCTCAACATACCATAATTAGTTAGCATAGTCATAAAAGGTCACTTAATAGAGGTGGTGGTGAAAATTGGGATTGTCAGCCCACACTCTGTGCTATTTTTATATAACATGTTTTTTTTTTAGGGAAAAGGGGAGAAAATATCTTTTTTCCTTTTGGATGTGTGGACTTAAAAAAAAAACAACCCACATGAAATATGAGCTTAGAATGCATATTGCATCAATTTAATATGTGACAGTCATATTGCAGACATAAGCAGGGGGCGAAAAGGCCTGCAGGGACACGTATACGGTCATTTTATGTCAATTTGTGGTTGGTTTGAGTCTCTTTGAAGGTATTTTCCAGCATTTGACTATTTCTGTGGTTGTTTTGAGTATTTTGGATCACTTTGTGCTTCTTCTGTGTCTCTTTGTGATTATTGTGAGTTTTTTTGATTGGTTGTTTTATGCCTATTATGGATTTTAGCTGTGTGTTTTTTTTTTTGTGTAACTTTTTTTTAGATTTGGGTCATTCTGTGGTTGGTTGCTTGTGTACTGTTTTTTAAAAATTTGCTTCATGTGGTTATTTTCTCTTCATTTATTGCCACTTTATCATTGTTTTGTGTCTGTTTTTGATATTTGAGGCCATTTTTTATTTCTTTTTTTTTAAATCAATGCATGGTCTCTTTGTGTGTGTGTGTGTTTTAAAAAAAAATCATTTTATGGTTGTTATTAATAATAAGTTTTGATGCATCTTTCTTAAAGGCCTCCTGAACCATCATCTAGGTCAAGGATTTCACTGAAAACAAATATGATTTATTCAAAGGCTGCAGGAAGTAGTCACTGAACTCTAAACTGCTTAAAAAAGTATGCAAATCAATAAGAATAACATAAACAGAACTCAGAGTGAGCTATAACAGTCACACAGTGCTTTTATTTAAAAGATTTGATTGTAGCTCAGGCGCTGTGTGAGTGTGTTAGTGCTCTTCTCTTCTTTCTTAATGTTCAGTTAGTTGCTGGAAGCTGGGAAAACAAAAGTTACAAAGCTGCCGAGGCAGAAATGAGCATTATATTTTTATCTTCTGGCTGACATTATATTTTTATCTTTTGTCTTTCAAGGATGTACCACTGACACCGTGTGGTGGCACAGCGTATTGCTTCATCACAGACACAAAGAAGAAATCCAGGTACAAAAAAGCCTGAAGGGTCATTTGGCTCTGATATTTTTCTTGTTTAATGGCTGTGAGTTTGTGATGTAAAAGGCAGTGAATCAAAATGATGGCAATGGAAATTTGAAATTTGCTCGCTTCCTTGAAAATCGCTCTATGAATTTAACATGTGCTAAAAAGCTGACACACTTGCTTTTCTCACTTTTATGTAGCTTCTTAACAAAGCCAGCCTTGTAGAATTCAAATGCAGCTCTCCAAATTATTAGATGAGTAACTGTACTTTTGTCATTAACAACCTCCCATCAGGGATGTCAAAGATAAGGCCTGGGGCCCAGAATCAGGTCGGCAAAGATGGATCTGTCCCACTGTATGGCTTTGGAAATGTGTTAGAGGGCATAGATTTTGGACTTTTAAATATGTTTTAGCAGGGTTTTTTTTTTTAGCTTTTCCTGCTGACATTTGCCACTGAGGATTTCACCGAAACCATAGCATGCTGGGATTTATTTAACGTATACAACAAATAGTCGCTGAACTCTAGAGACTCTTTAAACAGCTATGCAAATCAATAGAACAATGGAGTCCCATGTCAAAACACTTATCTTCAGTTAGGTAAAGTGTTTACAAAAGCACAATAAACTGTAGTGTCCAGTTTCTTTAATGAAATGTATTCAGCTAACAATAAACAGGTTCAACAACACTTGGAGTGAATCCACATTTTGAGACATTAATTTTAATTAACACAAAGAGAAAATGTCTGTTGAAGATAATCTTTACATAACGCATGCTAATCTGCAACAACAGACCAGGTCTTCCTTAAAAACCCACATTTGTATTCAGCAAAAAGGATTTTATTAACACTCATCATTTTCCAGGAGTCAGGTTTTCTGGTGCGTGTAAGAACCTTGGCATTTGTAAGAAATGACACAATTATTGCTACAAAACACTTGCAGCTTTCTTGGTTTAACTGAATTTGTAAATCACCGCTTTAACGATTTCATATGTTTGCTCAATCTAAAGCGCTTGTGCTGCTTTAACAGGAAGTGCATCTACAAACTTCCCTCTGACACTGTAATCCCTCAGATGGACACACTGCTCATGGCGCTTGTCGCTGCAGGATTTTCCCAGGATTCATCAGGTTGTTTGGGTCGAGGGTGTCCTTGAGACTCTGCATGACCTGGATGCCCACAGGTCCCATCTCCTCGCACAGCAGCGCCCTTTTTCCTAAACCCACCCCATGCTCCCCTGTACACGTACCATCCATGGCCAGGGCTCGCCTGCAAGAAGCAAATACAGTTTTTTAGGAGCAAAAAGTTTGAAAGTTTTCTGAAGCCTGACATGTGACAGCATGTTTCGAAATTTTTTACTTTCTATCCACAAACATTCATAAGTAATCGCTGTGAGCCAGAAGCTCAGGCTGTTTTTTCTATTCTTGGCTCTGTATGATGTAACATAGAGCGCATATTTTTAATAGGGTCAATTAAAGTCTGCAACACAGAAGCCCCACCCACCTGCTTTTCAAACCTGATGTTTGAAATGGGCAGCCAATCAGAAGAAAGATGGCTTAAAAGGTGAAGGAAGGGAGTTAAAGTTGTTTCATGCATTGGACACTCCACTGCCTTCGCTCAGGTCTAATTCAGGTGAGCTGTGGCTTTCTTCCATCTAATCCTCCATGCCATTACCCTCTGTGGTCATAGCCTGACCCTGGCATAGCTGGTGGTGTTTAAAGTCTTTAAAAACAGATTTTGAGAAGATTGTATTGGTACATAGCTAAAACCCTCCATCTATAGAAAGACAGCCCACAAGTCTTTGCAAGTCCCAAGACTTAAACGTTTGGCCCTCTGGAATCAATATTAACCGAGAGAGATGGGCGAGAGCACGATTCCAAAGGGGAGGAATTTGTTTGAAGATAAGCAAGCGGCGTGAGAAGGATTACGGCGAGTGTGGGGAGGATTAGGGCGAAAAGAAACGTGTTGAAGAGAGACTGACAAAGAAGGTAATAACAAGGAAAGTTGCTAAAATGGAGCAGTGAGGCCAGGCGGCCTGACAGGTACACGAGGCACACGCGCTCAACCGAGACTTAAAAAAATGGAGATTACTGCTAGTAAGAACATCTGGTATTCAGTAACAGTGTGTGTCTGTCTGATGGGATCTGAAGGCAGTATAAATAAAACATTACGGCAGCTGTCAGGTGGTTCGGGACTACTATCTAATACAATAAATGCTTTTTAATGGTAATTTTACAATGTTATCATATAGGTGATTACTACTGTATGCGATAATAACCTTTTCAGAGGAATGTTCATTTAGATACACGTTGAAACCAGTACAGTCAAGATTACACTGTAATCATTTTATCACTTTGATCACGTTAACGACATCTGTGAGCTCAGTCGTGAGGGTGGGAGGAGCTTTAAAGGTCTCTTCTCGAGCTGCACAGAATGCAGGGCTGGTTTGTGCTTAAAGCTGGTCCACCCAGCGCTGCTGTGGGCGTGAAGTGTACATGCTGTGTGGTAGAGTCCACACAGGAAGCAATGCACAGCGACACAATGACCAGAGGCCGTATTAGATAGCCAACGACATTCAAAAACACAATACTGGCAATGAGAACCGCACACATTACAAAATAAACTTTTATTAACTTCAAGGCAAGCGCCTGAAGTAACTACCAGTGGGGGCGCAGGTTAACTTTGACTAAAATATGAGAGGGTCTTTTAGCAGTCAGGACAGCCTGCTAGTGACCGACCATCAGCTTCAAAGCAGCGTGCCATGCACACGTTGCCTGTGGTGCAGCTGGATGCAGCTTAGCTTCCTGGACAAACGTATTAGCCATCAGACACGTCCATTCAGTGGCTCCAGTTAGGGGAGGTGAGGTCTACTTACTGTAGGTTTTCAAAATAAAAAGGACAAACTTGAATAAAACGTCTGTTGATTAAATACTGTACATTTATTTGTATGAATGAGTGACAGATATGAACTGTGTCCTCACATCCAGTTAATATCAGGCCTGAAGCATTGAACAGTGATGGATGGCGACAATCTTTCAGAACAACGAGGAAGTGAAATCCTGATTGGTAGAAGATTTGTGAGTGAGAGGTGACAAAATACCTCGCCAGTCTCTCAGTGAACAGGTGGACTCTGTGCATCTCCTCGGGGTCGTTTGGATCCACCACCATCAGACAGTGGAAATTTCCATCGCCCACGTGGCCTGCTATGGGACCTGAGGGCAGAAGCCATCCACATTCAATACAGTGCAAAAAAACATCCTATTTTTACATCACTTTCTTCTTCTGTGTGCTTCTGATGCCTCGGTTTGTCTGAGCCTTGTTTTTGCTTTGTTTTTTACACAGTAGGTTAAAATAAAGCTTCAGGCTTCCTGTCAGTTTATCCGCTTTCCCAAAATTATAAAACAAGTTTAAGGTTTGTGGTTTTGACACAGTTGAGGAAATCCAGAGTGCCTTACAGACAGTACCTGGTGGTATTCAACACTGGATAAAGATATACTTTATTGGCTGATGTATTATCGCTGTATACAAAAAGTTGGAGTTCAGGTAAGATGACAGGGTTATTATTTTTTTGTCATTTCAGCTTCTCACAGTAAAGATGCGGCTTAAACAGAGTGGATCCGACTATGTCGTAAAAGCATTTTTAAATTACACCAGAATGTGATTTAAAGTTTGGTACTTCTCGTGATCTAGACAATGACTGGACGTGCAACTTTACTTTCAGAGCGGTACTTTTAAACAGCTACAGGATGCTATTTATCAATTTTAAATACCCTAGCTACCCCTAAACCAAATTAATAGCCCTACATTCTGAAGCTTAACAAGAGTTTTGTTCTTTTTTTTTGGGTGCAAATATAAATCCTTGTTCATATCCCCTGATTGACAGCACTTATATATAAAACACAGTTGTGGTGTTGGGAGTCTCAGTCATTGATCCCTTAGACCTCAAAGTGTTTCCTTCAGTTATGATATGTACCTCAAGCTACACATTTCAGTCAACCTTCCTGCAGCGTCTCAGTTGGTCAGCTGGCACGGGTCAGCTGACCAACACCAGTTCACAGAAAGCTTACTCAAACTGAAATCCCAAACAGAAAGAAATTATTTTCTTTTCATAAATTTCCATGATTTTTTCTAACATTAAAGATAAATGCTTTAAGGAATAAGAGAGATTCAAGTGCCGTGAATGAACAACATGGGGTAAAATTCAGCTGTGGGTGTGCTTTTCAGCGTAAGTCAAGTAGATATTTCCAGTAAACTGTGCTCACCTGTAAGTCTGTTCTCTATCAGGTCCTCCTTTGTCTCCACGATAATTTGAGGCAGTCGAGACAGAGGAACGCACACATCTGTAGAGTAGGCCTACACACACACACACACACACGCACAGGGAAGATAAGGTCACGATATTGGAAAGGCATCAAGCAGGTGTCCTGTGCAATCTTCAGGATTTAAAACGTTAATAAAGTGAGACATAAAAGTGCCTCCGAGCAGTGACCGTGTTAGTGTAGCACAGCGCTGTCACACACAGCCTCACCATTAAAAGGCAACATATCCAACAACCTCAACTCTAATGGAGTTTTTCCACAGCAGTGATAAGTTATAATAATATCACACTGCCAGCCGAAGAGTGTGTTATCCCTTTGGAGCGATATAACAGACAGCCGTCTCACACTGTAATACACCTTCTTCTTTTCACCTTCCTTAGTGTTAGTGTCAAGCAAAGGTGTTTTAGTATACAGTTAGCTCCATAAATGTTTGGACAGTTACACTCTTTTGTAATTGTACTCCATCACAGTGTGTTTTAAATCAAACTGTCACAATATGAATAAAGCTCTTTACTCCACAAACGAGCCCTGCGACAGCAAGCGACCTGTCCAGGGTGTACCCTGCCTCTCGCCCTAAGACAGCTGGGATAGGCTCCAGTGCCCCCCGCGAACCTGAAAAGGATAAGTGGAAGTGAATGGATGGATGGACTCCACAAATGAGGTGAAATAGAGAGGAGAGGAGGAGAGAAACTAGCGTGATGGTAAATGACAGCAAGGGACAGCACAGACTCTGACACTCATAATTTTTTCCCCCTTTTTCATAATTTTTTAGGGGTGGAACCCTCCAACCTCAAGATAGCAAGCAAGCAAAACACTAGAACTGCAGCAGCCAATACGATACCACCATGCAATGTTTAGTTCACTGCTCAAAAGCTAAAGGAACACTTTGTGGTGTCAATGGAAACAAAAATCGTGCTGGATATCTATAATGATATGGACTGGGTAATGCGTTAGGAAAGACAGGATGCCACATTGTTTGATGGAAATGAAAATAATCAACCTACAGAGAAAATCATGCTCTAAGCCCGGTCTCTGAAGCAGGTGACTGTTTACCTTGCAGCCCGGTCTGAGAGCCTGAGCAGCGTACCAGGCGTCATGACGAGCTTTCCACAACCGATTACGTGTTTCCGTCTCTCGAGCCCACTGAAAGTCTGACCCTCCGTTACTCTGAGTGATGTCCGCTGTAGAAACACACACGTTGACCTTCAGTGGGAGTTTGCTTGCTTTCAATAAATCACATTATATCCAAACTTGAATTAAAGAGAGAAAATCTGCCACCACTTCCACGACGCTACCATTATGTGAGTATTAAAGCAGTTGCCTTGTCAGAATAAATAAGAAATATGATTTTCGGAAGCGCTCGCTCCATTTTTGTTGTGCATTAGTAGCAAAGTCATGCTGTCGTTTATATAAGTTATGAAAATCATTTTGGCAGGGACTAAAATAATCAACACTAAGTGAAACATGAGTGAAGTCATTCATTTCCCCAACCTGCAGCTCAAAGCTGAATGTGAGCTGAGCAGCAGGAAAAACAAATATCTGACTGTTTTTATTTGTCTGTCCTGAGATCCAGTGGATGGACCAACCAGTTTACAGATAATAATAAGCTTTGTTGGATACAGACAAATGGGTGCAGCTCCTGTTACCATCTACAACTTGCTCGCCATATCTGGGAAACTAACACTAAAGATCAAAATCTTTCACAAACTGCTTTATTAAATGTGAGAACATGATATCGGCACACTCACACACCGGCTGTTTGGACCTGCTCCTCGAGGCTTTGTTCTGAGCCGTGGAACTCCAGGAACAGTGTTGGAGTCACAGGGTAGGACAGAGAGCTGAACCTGTTGCACGCATCAACCATCACATCATCCAGAAACTCTGGATCACACACACACACAGGACAAACACACGATTAAAAGAAATGTAGGTAAGATGAAACTAAAGTCATTCATTGCTGTGTAGTTTCCAGCTATCAATAATTGATATCGATCTAGTTTGAGGATAAATTCCTCTGTCCTGGATTCTATCCGGTCTTTAAGTGATGATATATGAGCCCTGCTTCCTGGTCCAAACTACTCTGCGTTTTGTAAAGGCTGTTGTGTTTTTAACATGTTTTAATTCTTTGTATCTTGTTCTATTTAATCTGAACAAGCCCCTAAAAAAAAAAAAGGCAGCAATCACTGTCGGCCTCTCAGTTTTTATTACCACTATTCATCGGCAGTACATTTTAAAGCTTAGTTTTTAAAACCTTATGATGTAACTCCAGCCCAGCCTGTGCAGCAGTATATTAATGACTAACCTGGTATTGTGGATGGATGATCTCAGTTGTTCTTCTGACTGAAGCTTGGGTCGTTTACAGCTTCCTGCCATGTGATTGCATTTGTCCCTAACCATCGGGAACCCTCACGTTAACCTTTATCCAGTGGAAAAATGTTAGTGTTCAGCCTCCAGCTTCACTGTGTTAATGTGTTTATATTATGCTAACCATAGCTGTGTAGCTAGCCACCACGTAGCACATCATTTTAAACCAGCTAGCCCATCTTCAGTAACATCACTGTTGTTTAGTTTCTGTCTTCATTTATGTCTGAAGTCATAGCAGAGCTGTACGTTTGAATTTTTCAGAAATCCCTCAGTCAGAACATCGTGCATCAGCATTAGATGGAAACTAGCGAGCTGACTTGGAACTCCGTCAAATTTCATAAATCCTGTTTTCATGGATGCCTGGATGTTAAACTTCATTGCTACACCTTGTGGAGCAGCCACACTGATCATTTTATTAAAGATGAAAGAATTTGGACAGTTTGTAACTCTCAGTTTGTTTGACTTTGAGACCTGACACGGCTAATGACGTCAGGCTTTGACACTCCTGCTGCAAAAATCGCTTTTATAAAAAGAGCAATAAAGTTTTGTCTCTTCCTCATTATGTCTATAAATCTTTATGTGTCTGTTTTCTCCACGACTGAGGCTTACATTAACAGAGGAAAAGATGCGTTTACATGATATACAGTGAAGATAATGATGGGAACGATAGAACTGAGAAAAAATGCACTAATAAAGCACATTTAAGTTATCTGTGCTGGCTGTCAGTTATGTTTTCACCATTTTCACCTTTAATTAGTATTTGGAGCTTTTTAGATTAGAGTACTGGACCCTCAGTTTTTGATACATGGACCTTATTCTGTGAAACTTTGGCCTTGTTTGAAATGTTTGTTTTTGAGGGCATTTTACTAACATCATTAGGCAAATAAGTATTTAACAGTTCAAAATAATCCAGAATTATTCCTTAACATTGAGCCCTCTGCATCACAGCATGCCGTTACTTTGCATTATTTCCAGGTTTCCTCCTTACCAATGCGAGCGATGGGTACTCCGGCTTGTAGCGTCTGCACTGTGCTGTCTACAGCAGCCTGGACGGAAGGAAATGAGCAGACCGCTGACACCATGGCCTCTGGGATGCCATAGAGGCGTAATGTGGTCTTAGTGATGATCCCCAGTGTCCCCTCTGAGCCTACAAACAGGTTCGTCAAGTTATAGCCAGCTGACGTCTTCCTGAGGAGAGAAACCAAAGATAGAATCAAAGCTTTCTGGAATATCAGGATCCATCGCATTTGGCTGATGAGTACCTGGGACGGCGGCCCTTCCCAGCAGTGTGTACGATGCTCCCATCAGCCAACACTACCTCCAGGTTTATAATATTTTCCCTCATAGTCCCATAATGCACTGCATTAGTACCAGATGCACTGGTGGCAGCCATACCACACAGAGATGCATCAGCTCCAGGATCTGAGACAAACAAAGCACATAACCAAGGTTTTGTCATTTATTAAAAAAAAAAAGGACACATATGTAATCTTGAATACAAATTTTTAAGTATTATATAGATATTTTTCATCATTCCTTTTAACACTACCATCATTGTTGGGGGTTTTATTATTATATTACACTATATAATATCAATATATTATATAACCAATCAGCAGCAAGCCAACAAGCCTCAGATATAGAAGAGCACTAATTCTGTGCAGTAGTTTTTCTTTCATCTTTTGATACAACTTATACTGACAGGTCACACCAAAGCCAAGATAACTAGCAGCTGGTCTCTTGGTTATTGCTGCTATGATGATCACAAAGACCACACCCCCCGACCGCTGCCCCAAAACACCCATGTCAAAAGTGTTGACTTAATGCATCTGTGTGAATCCCACATCCTGACTGACCAACAGGAAACCAGAGGCCTGTGTCTCGCAGGTATGCATTCAACGCCTTCCGAGTCACACCAGGCTCCACCGTCACATCAAAGTCCTCTGGGTGGAGATCCAGAACCTGTTCCATGTTCCTTAAGCTGAAGCACACTCCCCCCTGAAGGATGGTGACACAAACAAACACAGGAAATAAGACTTATGACAGTTATCACCAAGATGACATCCAGCTGATTATTGCCGTTACCAAAGATGTTAACTGTTCTAAGTGGGAGAAAGCATCGGCACAAAAATATCTCACCCTCACAGCTCCAACCCCTCCCTCCAAGCCAGTCCCAGTGCCAAAAGGGATGATGGGAAGGCGGTGCTTGTGGCAGACCTTTGCCAAGGCACTGACCTCCTCCACACAACATGGAAACACCACCACATCTGGAGGACGGCACCTGCACAGAAATAATGCAGTGCTGTCGCATTCAATTTTTCTACTTCTCCAATGAACCACACCCATTTTTCCCACTGCTTCATTGTTTCCGTGGATTTGTAAAAAAATAGCAGTGAGCAACGGTGTAGCAGTGATACGGAGGGAGGAAATCAACACTGCTGTGGAAAAAAGGCAGTGCGAGTGGTCCCTGCTTTAGAGACAGTATTTTCTTTTTGTTCCGAAGAGAGCGTGAGGGTTTTGTCCTATCCTCATCCCGTGAATTTTGAATAGATATTGGCGGATGTACACATTCAGCATGCTAACACTCAGACAGCCTTCTAAGTTTCCCCAGGGGATTGATTTACAACAATTTTCTGACAAATGCTTATTTACATGCAGCAACCAAACCACGGGCAGTTTCTGAGGTTTGCATTTGCTTAAGAATACCTGGTGCTACTGTGTCTCTCACTCCTCACACCTTCGCATATGTGCTGTGGTAAGCTCAAGTTTTTAAACAGTTACAAGAGGTGCATGACCAGCTGACACTTCACAAAGATTGTGTCGGACAACACAGGATGTGATGTGAAAATCATCATCAGACACATGCGACGTGTCTGCCTTAGCTCAGAGAGAGGGGCTTCGGCATCTTAGCCTATCCAGATGATTGGGCTCTACATACTTTATATAATATAATAAAAAGCAGGAGAAAAATTAGAACTGCATTGGCCAGAATCAAACCCAGGCCGCCCGTGTGGCAGACGAGAGTCCTACCACTGAACCACCAATACATGCTGCAGCAACTTTTGCTGTACAGTGGGTGGGCACACTAACGCTTGTGCATTTCACATTGTTCAAGCATTCTCAGTATTTCAGGATTATGAGAGCAAGGGTGAGTCTGACTGTAAAACTAAAATTGGGTAACATCTTGTTAGTCATGTTAGGGGCTAGACAAAGAGCGATTGAGATAACCCTTAAAAAAAAAAATGAAGGGACCCTGCTCTGTCCAGGATCCTAACATTAAGGCAGGCCTGGGGTAGAGAGTCCTGTGGGGCTGCCACACACAGGAGGGGCCCGTAGGAGTTTGGTGCTTTGTGAATTGGAAGGCGGCCAAAGACAAAAGTCCTGGTGCGCCGATCCCCGGCTTTCAAAACTGGCTCGTGGCACATGGAATGTCACCTCTCTGGTGGGGAAGGTGCCTGAGCTGGTGCGGTTGGGAGACACTGACTAAATATAGTTGGCTTCACCTTTATGCACAGCTCGGGCTCTAAAACCAGCTTCCTGGAGAGGGACTTGAGTTCTCTCTGGAGTTATCCTAGGTGAGAGACGATGGGCAATGGTAGGTATAATTGTATCCACCCAGTACACTTGCCTGTACATTAGTTTTCCCAACGGGTCCTATTAGTCATCGTACGTGGAAGAGCTTGCGATACATTAAGTATATTCGTTATATCGCTCACCCTTAATTGCTTGCTGTAGGAGCTTCTGCACATAAGATAGACAGTGGCCCTCTGGCCAGTTGCACACTTAAGAATGTAGGTTAAGGTCTTCTTTCTTGAAACACTTAATTTTAACATTCGGGGAGCACAACATCTGTCAATGTTTGATTTCTGGGTAAGCAGTTTTAAAGGTGTGCATTCTATAACAGATTTACACATATATAATATAAAGAGGAAAAAAAAATTGCATTGGCCGGGAATCGAACCCGGGCCTGTGGCAGGTGAGAATTCTACCACTGAACCACCAATGCATGTGGCAGGGACTTTTGCACAGATAACAGAGGACTGCCCCACAGGTCAGTAGAACATTAGTATTGTCAGCCCTTTGCGTGAAGATAAACATTAACTGAGGTTAATGATTAGCTGATTGGACACAGGTGAACTGATAGGAAGCACAATAACCAAAAGTCTACTAAACAAAATGAATTAACAGATCCACACACAATGCAATTTCCAAGTTACTGAATGTCACATCCCCCAGCTTGGGCTCTAAAACCAGTTTCCTGGAGAGACGTTGAAATCTATTTCTCTCCGGAGCTACCCTAGGTAGGTAGAGACGATGGGCAGTGGTGCGTATAATTGTTTGCAACTGGTTCACTGCCCGTACATTAGTGTTTTCCTAATGGGTCATGTCATTTGTGCCAGAATACTCAGCCTACTTAGTAGAGTTTCTCAGTTGAAGTTAAAAATAAGGATCGCTTGCTGCAGGAACTTTTGCACGGACAGTGGCCCCTCTGGCAAGTTTCTCACTTAGGAATATAGTCTTATGGCCCCAGAAGGGTCTCCTGTCAAACTGACCTTATGTGGGTGTGTCTTGCCATCTCTTCTGCCTTAGGTGCCACCTAAGCTGACGCTAATCAGCACTTAAGGGTACTTAAGGCCAAAGAAAGGTGAACCATGTGCAGTTGCTCAGTACACAGTGAAATGAGACCGCGGGCCGCCAAGACCATGGAGCCACATATAACTGACAATCAACAAAGGACTACATAAAGTGTAAGTTTGCAAAAATTATTTAACCCCCCCCCCAAAAAAAAAAAAACAGGACAGAAACAGGACTGTTTTGCTGTCTGGCAGTGAATGCTCCAGTACCTCTTGCCAGAAGGCAGCAGAGTGAAGATTGTATGTTAGCGGTGCGTGGGGTCCTCCACAATACTGGTGACTTTGTGTATGCAGTGGGTGCCAGAGAGCCCTTTTGGTTGGCATAATTGGCTATTTTTCACCACTTTTGATTTTACCTCTATATTTCGCCTTTAAAAACGGCTTATCTTGCTTTGTTTGGTATCATGTTTGTTTTTTTTTACTGTAAAAACAACAAATGTGTTGAATGAATAATTTTCATAACTTGAAATGCAAATATAAATTGTACATTTTTAAAAATTACGCACAAGTTTTATGCAACTTAAAAATGCTGTGTGTGTGGTGTTTTTTTGTTTTTCCTTTTTTTAAAAAAATTATAAATATAACCGTTTAAAACTGTTTACTGAACCATCAGATGTTCTGCATCAAACAAGAAGGCACAAATTATTTGTGCCACTCCATAAAATGGTTTCTGTGCACTTAAAATAGAGGGCCTAAACCCTGCAGGGCTGTCTCCACCTGGAGACAGCATTTACGCTGCAGCATTGTTCTGATTTTATTATCTTGACCTGTGTAAAGAAGCGTCCATCGCTTGGTTAAAGACTGTTCGTCTGGACGTTTTCAGTGGGGAAAAATGTTTCGTCACTCATTCAAGTGACTTCTTCAGTCTCAGCTGACTGCAGGTTTCCCCAACCGTATAAAAAAAAGTAGCTTTGCCCAATGACTGAAACCAGCTCACTGAAGGAACAATGGGCTGTGAGGTCAGCTTATTTATGATTAATATGCAAATTGTCATGACCATTGATCAGGGTTTTTTTTTTTTTTTTGTTTTTTTTTTCCCCTTTTTAGGTGCAGCGTCAGGTGTGAAGATGAATTCACCTGTGCCCCTCCCACAGGAGCTGGCCTTTCTACTAAAGGAGACAACAGGTCAGACAAATCGAAGAGCCAGAGTCAAATTCTGGTCCCTGTCAATTTTTATTTATGGTTCATGTTCAATTTAACATCTGCTTAATGGATGGATTAGTGGCTCATTAATGATAGAATAATATTCACGCTCACTTTACATTTTGTCATCTTGTTCAGAATTTGTACAAATGAATTACAGAAAGACTGCATTCATTTTTTGGGTTTTTTTTTCAGGACCCAGTACAGATGCTGCTTGCACATCTGTCTGCAAAAGTGCTCACTTTTGAAGACCGCAGCGAAGATACTGAGAGTATACGACACGTAAAAAGATTTTTAGCACGATTTTATTTTTTTGTCTTCTGTGTATTCCAACAGTAACAATGTAAGGGTAACAATGTTTTTCAAATATTTATATTCAAATGTAGCTCAGCCAGCTGTTCCAGTGACTGGTTTTAAGCCTGACCTCAGCAGCTGGACTTGTTCTCCACACCAGAAGCTGTGGATGAAAACTGAGCTTCAGGATCTTGGACTGTGGCCTGGGTCTCGACCAGTGCGTAACCCTCAGGGAACGTGATTTCACTCTGGTGTCTCCCTCCACAACCTGAGCTCATAGATGCAGTGGCTGACCTACCATCACCAAATTTCCTCCAGCTCCACCCCTTCTTTATATGGAAACCTGAGAGTCCTATCATGGTCAGGTTAAGAAACAATTACGTCTTGCCATGTCTCCATGGTTGCTTTCGTTCACAAGTGGCCTCTGTTGGTGTGGGCAGGCCACGAGTAATTGTTGGCACCAGTGGTCAGTATTACATCCTGTCCTCACGACTCTGCTGCGGGGCTTGTCGCAGGAACTGGTTTGCTGACAATCCACGATGGCTGGAGAAACTGCCCAAAAGGTTTACCAACATTCTCCCTGCTTTTCTGACATACAAAAAGGCCATCTGCAAATCTGTTATGGATGAGCTCAGGCGGACTGGCAAATCTCCAGCAGACATGGCAAACCAAATAAATGAACTCATGCACCTCAAGTACGAGCGAGCTCACCTGGCATACCTCCATGCCATAGAATCTGTTTGGGATTCTGAGGCAGGAGCACATGGACAGAGGACCATTGGGCAGTTCCTGAGGAAGGAAAATAAACCACGGGCGTTCATGTCTTATGAAGACCCACATGCCTGGTGTGGCGTCTCTGTGTCCAGCCATTACCTGACTGACTGCCTGCTCGATGAATTCCGACGTCAACATCCAGCCATATCCAAACTCCTCCAAGGCACTTTTGGGCACATCTTCAGGTCTGACCACACCAGGAAGGTGGCAAGAAAAGTCACGCTGGCATCCGGGGTCATGTCCAGTTATTCCATTATGAATGAAAACTGGCTTATTGTTTCATGGGTCATGGTTCAATCTGAGACGGACAGATCCTTGGAACCGATGTACCAGGGAATGGCCAAGAGGTACTGTGATGCAGGAGTGGTAAAGGCCGGCTACCACTGGGTGGACAGGTAAAAACAGTCATC
>VURO01021381.1:0-11989 GCA_015108175.1 Pelvicachromis taeniatus
TGGAGGATGGGGTGAAGAGACAAAACAACTGTGATATCAGGGATGTTTTGGTTTGAGCCGGCCATGCAGCTGGCTCCAGGGTGTCCGAATCGAGAATAGTTATTTATCCATTTAGTTTGAACAACTGCATATAATTTTTACAGTTGAACTAGTGTCCATCACTGGTCATCAGGTCTCCCAATTTCCTGCTGAAGAGCAGTGCGTTTCCCAAGATCTTATCCACGCTGCGTTGAATGCCCATATTCTCACAAGACCCGTTAGTTGCTCCGCGATGTTGGCTGTAGTATGCGCAAAGCATTACTCTGAGCTCCTACGAGGCTGGTGAGCTCCTCCATGATGTTTCCATTTGCAATCAGTGAACACAGAAAAACTCACGGCTCTCCCCAACAATCCATTCCAGCCACCAGGCTTGTGGGGGTTTGAGCGGCACTGGCGACTTTCTTCAATTTACGATAATACAGGACACAGAACGTCATGCGATCAGCAATCGCCCCGTTATCATGGTGTCAAATAGGTGCCAAATAGGTGAATGTCCTCATTCCCAGAGGACAGTGTGGCTCTCCCGAGCCCGAAATAAGTGTCACTCGCGTTCGGTGACCAGTTGATCAAATCCATAATTACTCTTTAGGTTTTAGAGAACATAGTTGTGAGTCTCTTCGGGGTAAGAAATACAAATACACAAAAACTAAACGAAAGACATGAGAAGCTAAGCAGGAAAATCAAGTTAATGATTCTTTTTAACTTCATGAGACATTTGGAAAAAAAAAGACTTTCAAATGTCTTAACTATTCTTAAGGTTTTTGGACTCCTTCATTCATCAATATTTCACAGACTCCTCAGAAGTTTTGAGCAGAGCAGAACCAAAGTAGATAATCCAGGCTTAAACTGGATAATAATCATGCATTATTGCTCTTACATTAACTTTATTTAAAATAAGTTTCCTAGTTGTATTGTATTTTACTCAAAGGTTTCTCAATAATGTCAGTAGCCTCTCCACAGGGTTGTAAAGGCACAGATTATGGGTTTCTGAGCCAGAACCTAAATCGAAGGCTCTTGCCAGTCAGGCCAGACGCTGTGATTTATATTCCCTTAGCAGTAAAACTACATTGTTTTTAAGCAGTAAACACCATCCAGCAACTACGATCTGTTAGATTTAGAAGGAGCTGTCATTAACAGAAACGTTTTTCATATGTATGTGAAACAGTAACGGAGAAGACTTTGGCAGATCTCCTTCAGCTCATGTAAATCATGAGTTTTCCTCTAAGGCAGGTAATCGGATGAGCAGATGATGGAATCGATGTCACGTGGACCTCCGTGGCCATTCACAAATCTTCACGCTTCCAGGGTCCAGCACGGGCTTTCTTGCTTGTAGTGGACTTTTGCCAACAACTGGACTAAAAAGTGATTAATGCAGCTTTAACATTGGAGTAATATGTCTTCAAAGAAACCAGTGAAAGGGTGTGTCTGCTTCTGGTGTTGAACTTGGACATTATTCACAGTCATCCATCTTTCCCCGACCTTCTCTCTAGGACGACTTATGGCAATTTAAGAACGTCATGCTGCTTCCTGCTTTCCTTTTTATTTGGGCTACTGGGAGGCCAGTTTTTAACCATAAAATCACTTGTGAATAAAAAAGAAAAAACAGAAATATTAAGTAAAGAAATATCAAGGAACTGCCATGTGTTGCTCAGAAGTTGTATCTGTTATTTTACAGAAAGAATCATTAACTCAAATAAAGGTTCCCTATGAGACTGAGACCATAGCCAGTCAGCGTACCTCCTGCCCCAGGGTCATTATATTTAATTAAAGCTTAAATGAAAACTAAAACAAAGTGTGGAAGTGCATGGCATTTAAAAAAAACAAAAATATATATTTTTCATAGCCTATATCTGGCTGAACCCCTATAGCAGTGGTGAACACGATACAAATAAATGACTCTTTTCGAGAACTCGAGCTATGAAGTCGAAATCCAAAGAAATAACATTCAAGGTAAATGGAAAATTTAACAGTGTGGAACGATTTATTGTATTTATTTATTTTATTTACAGCCATCAGCCATCAGCCAACAGCAATCATGCTAGCTTACTGCTATGATTGCTATGCAGCAAGAATTAAATTACATCCGGGCTATTCTTTTTCTTTTAACACTTTTAAAGCTAATAGGGAACTTTAAGCTACAAGTAAAATTATATATAAAATTATATATAAAATTATATATAAAATTATATATTTTACTTGTAGAACTTAAAGTTCCCTAAAAGAGTGCAAAAGAGCTATTACATTATTGTAATGATATTGCAGTGTCAAAGGACCAAATAATGTAGTTGTTACATAGTAACAGGTTTAAATCTGCTGCTGACCCTTGGTCTAGTTTTTGTGTTGTAGTACTTGTTCAAAATTTATATTTTAGTGTGAAATAATAATAATAATAATAATAATAATAATAATAATAATAATAATAATAATAATAATAAACTAGTACAAACTGACATTTTATTTTTTATCTTACTCTGGAAACTAAAATGGGTGGGAAAAAAATATAAAATTAAAGAAAAATACAAACCAATGAACTGATCAAGAAAGAATTAAAACTGTCCTGCACAATACCTTTCATTGTTAACCTTCAAGTAAGTGACCAAGTGTCTTCATTTATAACCCCCCAGCTATGTATTTTAATGCACTATTGAGATATTTTCAATTGTAGAATTTATTTTTTAGGCATCAGGTCAGTGTGTTTCAACTTCAGTTTTAAAAATTGGTGCCTTGATTTGATTGTAATTTCCCTCTTCTAATCATTACATTGTGATGTTTTGCAGCAAACCAACTAATGGACTGAGAATAAATGAGACTGTATAAGAAACAAATACAGGCATTCAAAGTGTTTTTTTGTTTGTTTTTTTCCAAATCTGGCCTCCTGTGCTATGTGACTCAAATGTTTCCAGTTAAGTTACACCAATTTTCTTTTTCCTTTGACTGACGATTAATCTTTTAATCACGCAGAGTGTGAGCAACCATTTCGGTTGGTAAATCCATTAATGTTTTCAGGTCACCTGAGTCGAGGTTTATTTGGATCAGGGTGTCCTGATGTATTATGTCTGTTATATTAACAGTTAGCTGCAGCATATTTTGTCTTCAATGATTTTCCTTTATGTTTTGGACACTGAAAGTTAAACTAACTTGCATCCCATGTAGTACATTATATCTGAGCAATGAAATGATCCCATAGCTGTAGTAGGTACAGTCTGTGCAATGGTAGTATTTCTACTTGCCTCACTTTCACTAAATTAAAATTGAAAACATCTACTAACAGCTGATTGATCTTGTCTTGATTGCTGATTGATGTTTTATTCTTATGAGGATAAAAATGACTTTTTTTTTCTTAAACTGACTCATGCGCTGTATGAGCAAAAAGAATATGAAGGCAAGATAAAGGCTCCCCAATGTGGGCTGAAATTATTACGTGTAAGCCGCTCTCATCAGCTACACAGGGAAAGATGTGAGTTGAAACTAAAAAAAACAACAACAAAAAACCCCAAAAACGCAGCAATAATTGTTTCTACACCCACGAATGTGCCAGTTATAATCCATACAGTTCAGCTACTGACTGGCTTCAATCAGCATTCTTCGCAAAGATTTCTGGTGGAATTATGTCTCCAACATTAAATCCAAGTTTCTTCTGCAAAAAAGCTGCACAAAAACTCGAACTGCATATTATTGTATTCGTTTAGCTGCCAGATATTCTTTGTGTTTTTGCACTCCCCACGTTAGGCCCCATCACATGCCTAAACAATAAATAGGAGCTGCTTTCAGAAAAACGCCTGGTAAATACTCCTCAACCCTGCAAGAGACAAAGAGAGTATCTACAGAAGGAATATATGAGCATCGATCGGCCCTCGTGGCCACGTCTGGGCTGCACAAAAGCATGCTATTGATGTGCTGGAATTGCTTTTGAAGGCAGACAGATTGATATAATGGTGTGGTGTGGGCCCTTAAGGGCTGGGCTGCCAGTGCTGAAGTCTGATTGACTGACCTTGGGTCAATCTTTCCATTTGCATTGGCCCTCTTTGGTGTTTTTTGCTGAGGCCAATGAGCCAACAGAGCTGCAGGGTCCTCTGAGAGGGGCCGGAGTCCCTCTCCGAACCGGAAATGGACCCTTATTATTCTCACGGTTGATTTTTAATGCGGACGAGTTAATACCATTGATTTTGTGTCTGTGTAACCTGAATAAACTAATCCAGTGGCAGCTTTGACTCTGCTGCCTGCTAGTACATCAAATGGGTCGGGTTTCTGGTTCTGCGGTGACCCATCTTCAGACATCATACAAATTCAAGAGTGAAAATTAAATCTGTAAATTGTGTAAAAGTGACTGTATAGAGCAGTCGGAGTTTTTTGGCTCACAAAGAATGCACCATGTGGCTCGATCCAGTCTGGACTAGATCCACTGAGTTTTTTGGTTTTGTTTTTCTATGTAGGCTGTCAGTTCATGTCTAGTTACTCTGGAAGAGGCTTTAAAAGTTTCTGAAAGGAGTCTGATATGAGTCAGTGAAGATCACTTTGGTCTGATGATAGTTACACTGACATGAGGTGTTGACACCCTGAGCTTTGCTGTTATGAAGCGCTGCTGTTTTTACCTCTGTTAGTCGCTGTTAACTGCTATTAGCCACTGTTAGCCAGCATTAGTAAAACATTTGTTGGCTGCTATTAGCCATTGAGCTAGCATTAGTAAAACTTTTGATAGCTGCTATTAGCCACTGATAGCCAGCATTAGTGAAGTGTTTGTTAGCTGCTATTAGATACTGTTAGCCATCACCAGTATAACTGTCTTTAAGGTAGATCTAATATTGTTGGACTCTGATGCGTAGTGAATAAACTCCCGAATAAAATTTGCCTCCATGGTGTGTAAACACCTGTGACTTTTCCTCTGCCTTCTGTGTATTCTGTATGTAGTCACTATATTTATGCTTGCAGTATTCCATTGTTTTCTATTAAATAATATTAAATAAATGACTTGGTATACCTTTTATGTTAACGTGAACATCTCCCATTGGAACAGAATCAGAATCTTTATTGTTATTAAAAACAACGAAATTGTTTGCAACCCCGTTCAGTGCAAGTGAAAAGAGCGCATTTTTAAGTGAAAAATAAATAACATAAATATTGTATATACAAGACAAGAGACTGTATATAAAAATGAACAAGTGAAATATGGTTATCGTCAGTCACAGTTGACCATGAAGCAGTGATTAACAGTGACACACAGTGATTAATCCACAGTGTATAACACGGTAGTAGAGATTAAAAAGATCAGAACAGGAGGTATTTGACAGAAAAAATAAGGAAAAGTAAAATGCTGATTATGTATTTATATGAAATCGTACTTTAATAGTAACTGACAATTCTGCTCAACTTTCTTTAGCAAGACAGTTACCCAATTATTGGTACAAAAAATAAATAAAAACACAGCTCATGATAGCCCCTGCTTTATTATACTTCCTAAGTTCTGAAGTGCTGGAAATGCTGATGATGATGGAAAAAGCCATCGAAGAGAAAAGTCTCGAGGCTCACAGTCTTTCTCGCTCTCAGCAACTTTTTTTCCTGTTTGTTTGTTTCATTTCTCTGTGCTGCAGTTTTCATCCAAGATGTCTATATCATCATCAAAAAAAAGAAAAAAGAAAACTCACACCAGACAAGAACTAATATCTCCAGCAGCAAACAGTCATAGTAGGTGGTCCATTTTTCCCCCTTTCAAAATGAAAGGACAGAATGAAAGCTCTGACCTTATACGTGGTCCTTGGTGAAACAGAGCTCATGAGATTGTTTTCAGCTTCGGGCGCTTTACTTTGTCTCTGTGTATTTCTCTGCTTTTATTTTACTTTATTTACCCCTCTTTTGATCTCTCCACATCCAACTCTCTGTGTATACACAAGGCGCCGCCGCTGCGCCCAATGAAGAGAAGCCCGTGGCTCGATCCAATCCTGGATTACATTCGTTTCCTGGGGGCTCGTTTCTCTTGTGTGATCTTTCATACTCGCCTCTTTAGACCTTCTTTTCGTATTTAATATGTTATACATGTAGGATCAAGAAAACACCCTTTCTCCAGTCAAGGTCTTCTTGGTGAAGTGCTTCATTTTTAATGTCTATTTCTCACTACATCATGAAATATATTTTACATTACATTACTGGATGTCTTCCGCTACTAGAGGCACGGCTGCACTGTGATCTTTTTAAGTGTATGAGGAAATACCTGAGCAATATAGGGAGGTTTGGGCATGCAAGTTAATTATAATTTCAAGAACAGGGTCTCCTTGAAACAAAGTCTGCACTGCAAGTGTCTGAACTTGAGTTTCATCGTCTCCTTCACATAAAGATATGAATAATTTCTCCTATGACAGGAGAAAACATCGATTTGAATGCATTCTTAGACAGCTGGCAGCAAAAGAAAACATAAATAACATCTGCTCCAGATGAGCTGCCTGTGATTCGACGCCAAGATGTCTTTGTCAGGCTGCTGACAGAGTTCAAACCCGCGACAGGTTTCCTCAGGAATGTGTCTGCGGTGTGATATTTGTTGGGTTTTGGGTGATGTTTGGTGCTCTTGTCCTTCATGGAGGTACACAGGACTGCTGCTGATGCAGACGACTTACTGGTCAGCAACTAAATCTGAAGTCTGTGCTCAGTCAAGTCTGAAAAGTCCAATGGGGGTTGACTCAAAGACTAAAATAACTAATTCATAAGACCCATTTAATTAACTGTGTTTGCACACAAGACCACGATGCTGTTTTACTCTGTGTCCATACTATAGATGCAGCCTGTGCAGAAGACTGTACACCATTCTAAAATTAATTTTTGCAGATTTAAGAAAGGACTGCAGTTTTTGACCCCAAAATCTTGCATGCAAGAATGAAATATATTTGCTCCTCACAGTCACGTTCATACTGGATGTTAAGTATAAATTCATGAGTATTTGATACAAAAACATTACATTTTTATTACACTAATATTTTGGGGGGATTTACACAATAATAATTAAACTACAATAAAGAGAAATGCATAATTATTTATGGAACTAAAATAATATTATAAACATAAAAAACATCTAAAAAGACACATTTGTCCATGTACCGTTAAATTCTCTGTATTAGCAGTATTATCTACTCTCTCGATAGTCTTGATAGTGAACTATATAAACTATATTTATATATAAGAACTTATATAGACTTAATGTTGCCTGGATGTTGTTCCATTTACCTTTTTGTTAGACATCAAGCTGTCAAAAGTGACGCAGATTCCCGCCCACGTCTCCAAGAAAGAGTCCAATACTGTGACGTCAAGTAAAACAACAAGAAGTCAGTATATTTTTAATTTTTACTAATGTAGTCAATCAGAGGTCAATGACTAAGAAATTCTATCAATTGAAAATATTTCAGTCTTTATCTGCACTTTTATTGTGACCAACAGGTAGAAGTAGAAGGTAATAAAAATATTCCTGTGAAAACATTCATCAAATTAAAAAAAGTAAACTAGGTTTATAGTGCAGCACTGAGGAAAGGAAGGACTCATCACAATTTCAGACCCCATCAGTCTGACTATTGAATACAGAGTTTCCCTGCAGAGTCCACAGGCAGAGCCAGCAGGTGGTTGATGGAAACTCTCAGCTGAATCCTCTGGACATCCTGGAGGTCATGATGGTGGGAATACATCTAAAAAAAACAGATTGACAAGTTCACAGTGGGGGAAAAAAAAAAAACTTCAGCGGACTGATTGGTGCACTAAAGATAGTGATGGAAATCAATGGTGAGATATGGTGGCAGTAGGACTGCGAATGACTTCGACAGCTCGAGGAAAAACAGAAGTGACAAAGAAGATTAGAGTTTCAGATTGGAGAGATAAGAGGACGCGGAAAAGGAGCGAAGACACGGCATTAAAGAAGAGTTTTCTTTCAGAAACTTTGCCAGAGCTTCATCACATGACATATTTTACACGCCAACATTTTTCATGATACAGCTGCATCAGGCGGGGAGGCTTTACTGCCAGTTTAGCCCTTCTGTGAAAACCTAACTGCCACATAATGTCTTTTGATTCAGCGGGTAGAGGCAGTTGGAGTAATCACCTTTTCAGGCAAGAAACCATCATTTTGCCATCTGCCCCCAAGTCCAACATTGGATCTGCTTTAGCTTTCTTATTATATTATATTATATTACATTACATTATATTATATTATAGTACTTTATTCAAACCAGAGGTTTTAGAGGATGGTGCAGCATGTGGCTGCCATGGCAACAAAGTGCCACTGGCCATTCGGTCTCCAGATGTCTTTGAAATGGTCGGTGTGCATCCGCTTCAAACAGCACATCACTCGGTGAGGCCTCTGAAGTATCCCTGGCCTTGCCTCATCCTTTCATCTCCACCTGAATAAGTCTGCTTCAACCAAGAGGATGAGACGAAGAGGACAATCATCATCAGCCACTGGACATTCACGTCATCTCAACTTAGAAGGAAACTATTTGAAATGTATAATGGTTTCTTTTATTGCCTCATCAGTTTGCCTGTGACACAGTCTGTAGCAATGCTTAAAGAGTAATTCTGGCTTATTTCAACTTGGTGTAGCTCCCAATAATGTGGCTATTGTGGTTCTGGGGGCTGTGCCAACTTTGCAGTCTTCCCCTTCATTGTCGAGATTTGAGGAAGCAAAGAGTTGTGTAAAAGGGTTAAGCAGTGCAGTGTCGACTTTAGCACCAAAGGAGATTAAATGGTCCATTTGAGGCAGCGGTGAGTCGGTCCCCATAGACTCCCATGTTAAAATGTCTTTACACCAGAAATAAACATGCTTACAGCCTGATGTCGCATATTTTTCCTCCTTCATAACAACTGTACAGGGGCGAATTTTTCATACCCTATCTGTTTAAATTGTATTAAGGCTTAAAGCTTACATTACTAAGGATGTGGACTCTTTGACAGCTGGATGTTGACCCAGGCGACTGTAGCTGCTAGCCGTCTGCTGGGCTTCACCTCAGCTAATTGGAGTCTCTTAACTGGATGGTGTTTTGAGCTGTTGGAGCCTTTTGGAGCATTTTTAATACAATTATTTAACCAATATTATGGCTGCTGCTGTGCAGTTACTTCTACCATCCAAGAAAATTGAGCTGGTCAAATTATATTTGGATGTTACTGAGAACTAATTGGGAGCTTTGTGTGTAGATATAGTCACCTCTGGTTCAAAAAATATGTATGTATTTTTGTGGTGAGTTTTTCACACAAAAGAACTTTTCTTAAACCAAATTTGATTTTGAGTTAAATTAATTAATTACACTTAAAGCGACTATAACCTTCATCCAAATGGGTATGAGCTGAGCCACAGTGCAATAAAGTACAGTTTGTCTGCAAGTTTGTAGTAAAATTATGTGGGTGAATTTCATAAAACCTGGTCAACTGGAGGTCTGCTCCAGATTTCATGAGTGAAATTCTACAATCTGTGTGGGTCTGCATGTTGCACTCATTCAGTTATGCATGCAGCTTGTTATCCAAGCTACCTATCATTAGCTGATGGGTGGCACTCCACCCTCGTATCCAAATACGTCCATTTTTGGCACAAAAAACAAAAACTGTGGACAAAATGTAAAGTCTAAAACTATCTTTTATACACAGTCCATGAATTTAACATAGCCCTGATAGTGGACACATAAATTACACCATTGTGTGGCAACACAACAAGTATATGGGTGCATTTTTCCAGACATCAGCTTCCCAGTGCATCTTTTAAAAAGGCAGAAAATTCAGCTGTTCCTGTGTGGTTAGTTGAGTTCGCCACTGTTTTCTATCAGACTTAGATGTAAGCATTTGAATTGGTGAATGTAAAAATCCTGATTATTTGTTGGAGCCCTTATTTCCGTGAAATCTTTGATGGTGACCACAAGTTGGATCCACACCGATATAACAGGGTTACAGACCAGGCTGAAATGAGCTGTAATTTTCCTTTAAGTGTGAAGGTACGGGTGCATGTCCAAAGAAACCAGGTTTTAATTGCTAAATGGTGAGAAGTGTGTTGCTTAGTGCACTCGTTCACATAAAGGGACGCCAGCGGGACTAAGATGGCAGAGGGCAGCACGCTGAAAATGAGAATATAAATTGCAAAGCTCATTACAAGCCGTATGCCTCATTTGACTTTCAGCTTTGTCCCTGGCTCACAGGCTGTGGTAATGGCGAGTGGGCTCGCTGAGTATTTGTTGCTTTGCATTCATAATGGCAGCCAAATTCAGTCAGAAGCCTCGAGAAAGGCAGCTAGTTATTTCCCCTTCCTGTTAGCTATGTCAACGTGTTGCTTCACAGGCGCGGCTCGGTGTCAACGGGAGCTTTTGATGCCTGAATGTCATTCATCATTATTTTTGGCCCTTTACAGAAGCTCCTGGGCTTTTTCCCCACCTGTGCACTATGCAAAGGCTGTTAGATTGAAAACCACAGCTAGGAAGAGTTCAGGCTGCCTTATTATCAGCCACCAGCTGGCTCACGTGGAGTGCCCACTTCACCTCGTAACACAGGCCTCATTCAGGTATAATGTCCACACATACACACACACACGCTTCCACACCATCTGCTCTCAATTACACTGATTTGTATCTTTTTAACAAGGAGGCTTAACCGGTAGTTTGACTTGTATGTACGGGTAACAAGAGGAGAGAAAATGAGGTGTGTGCACAGCACCGGAGTTTGGAAAGCTAGAGTGAAGTGTTTCCACAGGAAGGAAGTAGACCTACCTTAAAAAAAAAATGTTTGCTTCTCTTCCATGTTGTTTTAAGGTCAGTGTGGAAGACGAAAGAAGAGCTATGACTCATTAAGTGGTCTGAAAAATGGTGGAAGCTGACTCAGTGTCAGACTTTTCTATATATAAGGCTGTGCACAGATGGCCAGCGTAATGAAAAGTTCCACCGGTGCAGTAAAGCTACCTCTGCATTTACTCAGCAGAGCAATTCATCATCGTATAGCAAGACCGCTTTTTAAGTACTGTAATAGTTATGAACTGTGCTGGGCCATATTTGATGATTGTTACTGTCAGAAGTGCACAACATGACTCTCACACCCACGGGAGCTGAACAAAATTGGAGAATTCGCACTCGCTATATTGGTACAATTTTACATATATCAGCAGATGTAAAGGCATTTAGAGGGTTTTTGACATTTTCTGCACTTTTGGTGTTGCTCCCAACAATTAATCCAGCATGGAAGCATCAGAACTAAGTCAACCTCCACAGACTCTTGTGTTAAAAATCTCAAAATTTACAGCAAAATAAAATAATAATAATAAATACAAAGCATTTGGAGGCTTTAAATTGTATTAAGGCTTAAAGTCTGAACCTTCAGGTAAGTCATTTTCTGTTACTTTGGATGAAGAATCTAGTTTTATTTACAAAGAATAGCTCTATAAATTTCAGTTTATATGCTAATATTAAAAGGGTCAAAGTGAGTTTAACGTTCACTATAATTCAGTTTATTTCTGACCATTGTTGTGTTTCGGGCTTTAGATTATCATAAATGAATTTGACTTCAGTCACTGAAAGCCTGAATGAGGTGAGGAGTTAGATCATCTATGCAGCAAAAAGTAAACATGTTAAAACAAGTGTAGGCTATACCGTATATCTTCCAATAGTAGCCCTGGCGTTTATTCAAAAAATTATTCGGCCTGCCCGGCGTATATTGGAGACCGGCTCTTATTCCCTTCTCAGACAGAATTGTCACGGAAGTGAGAGGGAAAGAGGACCCAGGCGTGGTTTTTAGACTGAGGTGAAAAGACAGTGCGTTTACTTACAGTGCTCCAAAACGTATTCCAACAGTTCACAAATAATGCAGTTCCCAATTGCGCTCGTCCTTTGCTCCCGAGTGTCTCCTTGTCTGTGGTAGCCCAGTGCATGAGTGGTGCTCCCCGAAACTTCTCTCCGCCCGACTCTCCAGGAGAGGAAGTAAAAGACCAGAAAATCACAGTTAGCAGGTTCGCTAG
>VURO01021382.1:0-15254 GCA_015108175.1 Pelvicachromis taeniatus
CACACACACACACACACACACACACACACACACACACACACACACACACACACACACACACACACACACACACACACACACACACACACACACACACACACTGTTTGTGCCTATCTATTTGTCACCATCCTTGTAAACTCCTGTAGAGTCTATTCATTGATGGCTGACCAACTGACAAATGCCCTTATGGAACTTGCATTAGCAATGAGCTGAGCAATTAGGACATCTGCGAAAGAAGGATCCAACAGATTTCACTTCCTCCCCTTCAAGGCACAAATGCCACTTTTGGTGAAAGCACAGTATTGATCTAGAGACATTGTAAGCCCAGGTACATGGATCCTGAATGGAAATCTATTAGAGAATTTTGCAACATCAATTCATTTGTCCTGCCCTTGCTCCCCAAAGAACGGATCAACAACTGAACAGGTAAACATATGTGGCGGTTGTGTTTTTGGAGTTTCATTATTGTATTCGTATTAAAGATGAAGGTAGGTGTACTAATGGGAGTTACAGCATTTGTTCAAGTGCTTTGGTGAAATTTATCACAGATGCTGGCTATACTAAGGATTTACTCAATAATGAGCCTTTAATGCTGTGAAACTTTAGGTGTGAACCTTAGAGGGCGGTGGAATGTTTAAAAACCTTATTTTAGAGTATAGTCACCTTTTTAATCGATTTATTTATTCATGTTTCTGTATGTGCATTTTTATGTCTCTTTGATCGTTGATAATAAATGGCTAGCTCTATTACAATTTATTTAAATAGCTAAAAAAACTGCCCACATCTTTTGCTAAGATAGCTGTGAGTGCAAAACACACTTCCAGAATGATTTTGGTTGGTCACTAGGCTTTTGAGTTGAAAAGTTACACATCTGTGTCTGAATTTAGTAATTCTTGCCATACAATTACCCTTATTATCATAATGCCAAGTAGTAGATCTGCTTGTGTCCCTTTACTAATACTGGTTTAGAGACCACGCAGTTAACACACTATATTGCCAAAAGTATTCACTCATCCATCCAAATTGTTGAATTCAGGTGATACAATCACTTCCATGGCCACAGATGTATAAAATGACCTGGCTGTGCAGACTGCTTCTACAAACCTTTGTGAAAGAATGGGTTGCTCTCAGTAGATCAGTGATGGGATGTCACTGTGATGTCACCTGAGCAACAAGTCATTAACGTCATTAACTTTCCTCGCTACTAAATAGTCAGCTGTTAGTGGTATTATAACAAAGTGGAACAGATTGGAAATGACAGCGACCCAGCCATGAAGTGGTAGGCCATGTAAAATTGAAGAGCAGGGTCAGTGGATGGTCACCAACTTTCTGCAGAGTCAGTCACTACAAATCTTTAAACTTCATGTAGCCTTCAGATTATCTGAGGAACATTGCGTAGAGAGCTTCATGGAGTGTGTTTCCGTGGCGAGCAGCTGCATCCAAGCCTCACATCATCAAGTACAATGCAAAGCATCGGATGCAATGATGTAAAGCATGCTGCAAGGAGCAGTGGAGATTAGATCACTGAAGGGAGGAATCATGTTTCTCTGTCTGGCAATTCTACAGATGAGTCTGGGTTTGGCAGTTGCCAGAAGAACAGTACTTGTCTGATGGCATTGTTCCAAGTTTAAAGTTTGGTGGTGTGGGGATGTTTTTCAGGAGATGGGGTCGGCCCCTTAGTTCCAGTGATCTTCTGACTGTTTCAGCATACCAAAACATTTTGGACAATTTCACGCTCCAACTAATTATTGGGAACAGTTTGAGGATGGGTCCTTCCTGTTCCAACACAACTGCACACCAAGCAAGGTCCATAAAGACATGGATGAGTGTGTTTGGCCTGCACAAAGTCCTGACCTTAACCCGATAAAACACCTTGGGGATTTGAGACTGCGAGCCTGGTCTTATCCAACATCAGTGTCTGACCTCACAAATGCTCTTCTGGAAGAATCATCAAAAAATTGCTATAAATGCACTCTCAAACCTTGAGGAAATCCTTCCCAGAAGAGTTGAAACTGTTATAGCATCAAAGGGTGGGCCAACATTTTATTAAACCCTATGGAGTAAGAATGAGATGTCACTCATGTGTAAATAGCAAATAAATATTCTTTTTTTTGTCACAGCCACAGGCCACATTTCAATCTGCACTCAGTATATAAATGGTCCTTTAATTTATAAGCATTACAGTTTCATTTTAACTCTACTTCAAATACCAAATAACGATTCTGCATTTGACCAGGACCTAAACCTGTGTTGTAATTAAGACCACTTAAGCGTAATCTTTATCAGGCTTGAGACTGAGCTAGACTGAATCAAAATCAACTAATTTCCAATTTTAAGCACTGTAATTTCTTTTGACATTGTGAACTGTTTTTTCTTTTAAGTTTTATAATCACTGTCAAATGTAATGCAGCTTTAGTTTTTTGAAAAGCTTTCGAAGCACATTCTTGTGGTTTGAGTTTAATACTGTGTGCTCTGAACACGGTTTTTCTTTCAGCACAAACTGATGAGGTAAATTATTTCAAACACGTCGGTATTTGCTAGAATTGTGATTACCACTCTGAAAACAACATGATTAATTACAAGCCCTCACATGAGAGCATTACATATTTTCCACATAGTTTTGCATATAACTGCAAATGCAGGATGAGTATAATTGATATATTGTGGAAGACGCACTAGTGGTTTATGCAAATTAAGATACAGTAAATGGACATGGTAAGAAAGGCCAAAACAGGCAGACCAGAGAGTAGAGTAGACTGAGACCTCAATCCTGTCACAGTAACTAAGAAGGAAAAAAACAGTAAGTCTTCAAATGCAGGTGAATATTTCTTGTCATAGTTACCAATGAGAGTGATGTTGACTCAGTTTCCTTTTCCCACAGCATATTTCTACTAAGATGTACCACAGTTACAAGATGTTATCCCTTAGAAAAATCTGGAGAAATGCTTTGCAGCATTAGATCACTCTATTGTACCTCTATAGCTGCTTAGCTCAATGGAATTAAGCACGGGCAGAGCACAGCTTATACTCTGTGGATTAAGCGGTACATTTACTTCTTTCCAGATCTTTTCATTCGCAAGACGTGACCTCATGCATTGAAAGAGAACTCAAACTTAATGACATTAACTTACATACCTTTAAGTTTGCAACTTGCCAGCTTGAGTAAATACAGGATCGTCTATCTGCCTACAACTTACTGCAGCTAAGACTACATTAATACATCTACAACTTTATGTACATTTAGATAAATGCACAGTATATAAATGTACAATTGTAGTACAGAATATAAAATATAAATAGTATAAAAATAACAAATGTTGTGTTATTTGAGAATGAACAAAAGGAAAGATAAAGTGTGGTGTAAAGTACAATATAATTAAGGAATGAAGTGAATTCACAAAGCAAAATACAGCAAGAAGCTTTTCTGAGGAATATTTAGTCCATCCCTCTTTGCCTCCCCCAGCCGCCCCCACTCCCTCAGCACCACTCCAGCCCTGCAGTATGCTGGCTGGTTTGTTCTTATATAAGAGGCCAATCCTGTGGGAAGCCAGGATAGCTATGGAAGTCTTTGATGGCCACCACACAAAGGCACAAAGGCAAAGAGGCAGGCTTTGATACTCATATCAGTCCCCCTATTGCCTCTCTGGCGTCATAATACAGCCACTGGTATAGCTCTGCTTCGTCTGTCAGCACATACAGACTGCTGTATGAAGTGGAAAAGCCTCTTCCTCAAGGGAGGAAGTTCATACGCACTTACATGCATTCATGTTTTCAAAGTATGCATAAATGCATACTGTAAATACATCTGGGTTGCCTTGGATGTCTCTTGCGGGCAATGACATCAATACACAAACGGCATTTCCAAGAACATGCATCATCCCCAGTGGCAATACCTGCAAAGGACTGGAATCTTCTTTTTTTTCCTTTACCCTTTGTTGTTTTAGTTTTTCATTAAGTGTTTGATATATTAACATAGTCTGTAATGTACAGGAAGGCTGTGTGTAGACACTTGTGAAGGGGCACTCAGATATAATGCACACATCTGTCATTTCAGGGATAGTGACATTGTAGGAGGTTTCGAGATCACAGGTGTTTGTTCTTGCAGCACAGTGGTGTGTGTTTAGCATGGTTGTGTGAGTGTCCTGGGAGCTCAGCTTCACGTGGCTTCAACCACCTGCTCAGGTCATTATTCCGGTTAGGGACAAGAGAGGTAGATAACGCTCCTGTACAAACAAAAAGAGGATAGAAATACACCTCTAAAGTATATGTTGGAAAACAAATGACACGTAAAAAGCGTTGGCAATGTTCTTATAAATTTATTCAACAGAATGTGTCTGCTGATTTGTAGATTTTAGAAAAGCAATATTTAGTTTATGTCTACTTGTCGCTCTACAACAAACAGTTTGTAATTAAAATGAACTTTCTTCTTCTTGTTCTCTAGTAAGTGGTGATAGCTTGATATAATTAGCTGTTGCTCACAGTACTTGTGTCATCTGGACATTGCATGCTTGCATGCTTGTTTGCGCAAAAGGAAGGGAGAGTATTTTGGATGTCTTTAGCTTGAAGCACCCAGCCTCTTATGTTTGGAATATTTTGGGAAACTGAGAAGACAGAGATACACAGCATAACTATGGCCAAGAGACTTCTCTTCTCTTCTCTTCTCTTCTCTTCTCTTCTCTTCTCTTCTCTTCTCTTCTCTTCTCAGCATTTACTTGACAGTACTGCCGAGATGACAGTGACAGGAGTTGTCATCACATTAGAATGACAGTGTTTTGATGTTTCACTGGCATAGCACTGTATTGCTATGTCACTTTACATAATATATTTAAGTTTCGTTTTTAGGAGAGCAGCATCAATTAAATACTTAGCGGAGTCGAACGTAAGGCAAGCTGCAGGAAAACCAATGATATTTGAGATTATTTTATCAAGTTACAACAAGATGCTTAAATGCTTGAGCAGTTTGACATTTGTATAGTACCTTTTGCATAATATATAGCAGTAACAACAACAACATAGCACAGTTTGCTTCCCAAAAAGACAGACAGATATCCCATGTGAATCATGAATAATTTTTTGCATTTGTCACAGCATGTTGACAAAGAATTTTGCCAGTGATTCGACTGAAACAATCCAATTAATATATTGCCAATCACTCATCAAAACCAATGCCCGGGGTAATACAAGCGTCCATATTTGGAACATTATCAGTCTGAGAAACACATGATTGAAACAAATAAGTGCAAGTGCATCAACAGAAATCAAACTATGTCAAGGCAGATTTCAGGGCACAGTTACCTGTTAATATTCAATTTAATTTTATTTATATAGCACCAAATCACAACAGGAGTCACCTCAAGGCACTTCATATTGTAAGGTAAAGATCCTACAATAATGCATAGAAAACCCAAACAATCAGATGATCCCCAACAAGCAAGTACTTGGCGAAAGTGGGAAGGAAAACTCCCTTTTAACAGGAAGAAACTTCTTGCAGAACCAGGTTTATGGAGGGGCAGCCATCTGCCACGACTGGTTCTGGGTGAGGGGAGGAAGACAGGACAAAAGAGACTGTGGAAGAAGAAAAACTGTTCATTATTATTATTATTAGTAGTAGTAGTAGTAGTAGTATCAATTTTATTAGTATTGGTGGTGAGTGTAGGGTCAGTAGTAAAGTATATTTTATAGATTTTGACTTCCTTGTGCTTTTGCAAAAGTCAGAAATCTGCAGTAGAGAAGCAAGTAAAGGATATAATGAGATGGGGAAACGAATATGGAGAGAGGGGGTTTCAATATGTAGAGAAGAGTGCAATGCAAAGTAAGGATACATGCAAATCAGGATGGAAAAAGAAAGGGAAACACAAGAGAAAAGACACTCGCGTGACAAGTGTCCTCATCATGCCCTGGAAGACCGTGTTACTGCCCCCCAGCACTCCTCCAAGCCTTAGCCCAGTTGGCTGTTACAGTCATGCAGCGAGCAAGGATATCATCTACTCCTACATGCAAAGAGGAAAGAAAAAGAGAAAATGAAGGCGTGGGCTGAGGTGGTGGTGCACCTTGTAAAAGACTGGGACAGATGAAGATGAGAACAAAAAGTCACCCGAAACAACAAAGCAGGATAGGGCTTGAGTGTGAATAAAAAATAGGGGGGGGTCACAATAAAGGCGGTGTAAGTAAAATGGGAAAAGATTACAGAGAGAGCATGGTAAGAGAGTTGGAAGGAGAAGGAGGGATGGATTAAGGAGAGCCCCAGGTGGAAAAGGAAATAAAGTTGCCAGCACTCCCTCTGGCATATGTCCTTGCCTGCAGGAACACCCAAGGACTAGGGAGAGGGCAGCTGGTCGTTAGCCACGTCCAGGCCAGGGTGTGCCAACAGTTGTCTCGTCATGCCAACACTGGGCATCCCATGCCAGAAACTGTCCTTGTTCGTAGAAACCCACGTCAAGATAAACCTCTGCGGAATCTCTGAGAATACAAGACAGCGGTGTTTGTGGCTGTCTTCTGTTTATTATCTGTTTACTCACTGCTGTTCCTGCTGTCTTGTTTTGTTATTGAGGTAGCTGTAGATTTATTTTATTCTCTGCAATACTCTTCTGCTGGAGCAGGAGTTGTGCCAGTAGCTAAGCTGAAGATTAAATAGCTGTCATTTAAATTAACAAACATGGTTAAGTATTTCTGTATTTGGATTGATGGATGGATGGATGGATGCAGTATGAAGGCAGCCATTACACAACATTTAAATCGAGTAATGACTGTTTTCGGTAAACTATGATTTAGTTGATCTAAAAATTAGCATTTATTTTTTATATACTGTGCATTTTTCATTTTAGTCATTTTGTTAAGTCATTTTTATTTTAACTTGATTTTGTCCTCTGTCTGGGAACCTATTCTCCCAAACACTTAGCAAACAGGCCAGATGAGGCCATTTGTTCCATCTCCTGATTTGCCAATGACAGGAAGTGTCTTCCTGATGTAATCATTGGTCATCAGAGAAAGGCATTCATTCTGTTATTTACCATAAACTCTGTAGAAAGTATTTCTGTTCCTGTCTGTGAGACATACAGCTAGATAAAAACCAGATATGTCAAATTACTAGGTGAGGATGGGCCAGCCTTCTGATTGGGTTTTAATGATTAATGAGTTTTTAGATGACTTTCTCAGCTGGGTGCACTGGCTCTCAACATCTGCAAGGATAAGTAAAAAATGCCTCAGCCTGAATTAATCAATATTCATCGATAGTCAAGAAGGTCAGAAATATTGAGCTCAAAATATTGAGCCTCTAAAGGAAATATTGATAGCCGATACAGTGCTTGACAAATTTATTATGTCCCCTGCCATAAAAACAAGACAACACAAATGTTTAAAAAATCTGTCAAAACTGAAAATGACTGAATTCACATTTTTTATACCCAAATTTGAGCTGGCACAAGAAGTCAGAAATTAATTCAACCATTAAAACAATTTTTTTATGCAAGTAAATGACTGTAATTTGGCATCTTAATCAAAGAATAATAATGTGTTTTTTGTGTGTGGATTAAAAGGCTTGCACATGCTGGTGGGTTAACCAATACGGAAACATGAGAATTGATT
The DNA here is from genome assembly GCA_015108175.1 of Pelvicachromis taeniatus. Taxonomy (NCBI): domain Eukaryota; kingdom Metazoa; phylum Chordata; class Actinopteri; order Cichliformes; family Cichlidae; genus Pelvicachromis; species Pelvicachromis taeniatus. The sequence goes on from VURO01021382.1 coordinate 7,585, forward strand.
TTGGTAACCATTTTAGTGCCAATTCTGATAGCTGTGGCATAGCTGTGATTTTAAAATCACTGTATAGCATTTGATCTGATAAAGTTAAATTCTAATCAAATTTTAAGTGTAAAATCACAAATTTACCTTAAAGAATTCTTAAACATGCAAATCAGCCTCTGTATTTAGACTGTTTAGATAAGGAAAGGCCATCAGTTTTCCACGTATCCAATTCAGGGTTGCGGTTGGGCTGGAGCCTGTCCAGGTCACATTTACACCAATTTTGAATCACCAGTTAATCTAACATGTATGTCTTTGGATTGTGGGAGAAAACCAGAGTACCCTGAGTCAGACCCCAGTTTGTGGATTCAAACTCAGGACTTTCTTGCTGGAAGTCAACCGTGCTATTTCACAGCATCACAATGCTGTTTCACATAAAGAATAACTGACTACAGGTGGCGGAATGAGGAAAGAGCCCTCCAAGCATTTTCACACACTTTTTTTTCTTAGGCTTTTTGTGCATCGTCGACCTTAAAAAGCATATTAGAGCAGTTAATCAGAATTCTATCAAAGCATCGTTAGCATGTGGACAGCTTTAAATGGAGTGCATCATCAACGTTATTAACTATAGTGCCAACGCAGAATCTTTATGAACACACTGTGGCAAGGACCAAGTGAAGAAAACAGCAATAAAGGCAAATACAAATCGTCAAAATGCCAAGCTGTCCTTTGAAATCTAATCCTGGTCGCAGGCTTGTTTAGACGTAGAACAGCCTGCAGTCAATCTATTTTGGAGCAAACAGCTCAGGCTGAAAGGTGTCTGCTGATCAAGCAAGCAAGGTAGAAGCATTATTTTCAATGCGGTTGCTACATGCTGCTGTTTGTGTGTGTATAAGAAGACAGTGTACCCGACAAGCTGTTCTTTAGCGGTGAGTGTAGGTGTCAAGCATACTGTAGGTACTATGTAGCAAAAATCCCAGGGAGACTAGCTGTCAGCTCAGTGCCAGCTAACAGGGATCCTAAATGAGGCAATTGCAACAATGTATATCAAACAGAATGGTATTCCCACATATGATTAACCGTGTTTTTCAACATGTATACAGCCAATGTCATTTATGTCCACAAAATTATTATTTACCTTTACTTTTTTCTTAATCAATGGAAACAGCGTAAATAAACTGAACGAGTTGCAATGACTATGATAATCTATTTGTATGAGTTCTTTCTAGCAAAGAAGTGATACAGTAAATAGTCATTTTTCAATATTTTCTAACATTTTCTGAGCACACTATTTATTTTAAGAGTGAAATTGAACAGCTTTTTCATTTAGTTTTATGCTTTTATATTTTAGTCAAATGTAAACAGGGCTGAGAGTATGTGCAGATTTGAAGAGGCGTGTTATGAATAATAACAGCAGGGATTGCTCCTGAGATTTGTCTGAACATATGAGGGTCAGTGAGTCTGTGTAAGATTCATGCTTCTGACAAAATCCTCCAAGTTTCCACATGTGACTCAAATCTTGATGCAGCAACATTGGCTTCCGGTTTATGCAGGTGAAGATTTGTTTACTGACATGGACAGCTTTTCATGGACAGGCACCAGGTTATACCAGGGGGCTTCTGCACCCATATGTCCCTGGCAGGTCTATGAGGTTCTGTGACTTTGGACTGGAATGCTCTTCCTTTGTTCTGTCATGCATTGTTTGGCTCTTGTGAAGCACTTTGCGATTGTATATCTTTAAAGGAGCTGTATAAATAAACTTTTACTTACTTTACTTACTAAGATGTTGACTATAATGAGATTTATCCTGTGATAGTGACAGGTAGTTTCTGTACATGCATTATTTCTTCCTTAATAGAATGAAGCTCTGGACAGTTTAATAAATGGGGGTCAGGAAAAGATGAAGAAGGAATCACAGAAGGAGTTGAGGATATGTGTGACATGAGTTGAAAGAGGAATGGCGCCAAGGAGTAAAAATCCCCAAGTGGTCGAGAGCGTACCCTCTCTTTTCCCAAGTCTCTTCTTGTTCTTCTTGTTCTTTTGCCCACTGTTACCATGGCAACGGTGGGCCTTTGATAAGCTGACCGCATGCACAAACATTCACACTCTTGATCGTACCGTGAGTGTGTACATGGTGGCACACATGTACTGTAGCCACCTGCACAGATACTGTATAACACACAAACTTATACACACATGACTGGTAATAGAAATGACTCCTTGTGGCTACTAATAAAAACGCTGGATGCACACCTAAAACACAGAGTACTAATAAGCCTATCACAAACAAATTTCCAACCATACTTGCATATGTTAGGTAGAAAATTATATTATGTGCTATGTCTACCCGCTGACATGTTCACTGAACCAGAGCAATACATGGTTCCAAGTATACAATTACAGATTTCACAGGGTTGAGCTGTGTGCCCGAAATAAGAAGATCTAAACCTGATTCCATCTATCTCATCTTCTGCCCTCCCACACAAAGTAACCCTTTCACCTGCTAGCTGGTTAATTATCACCAGCAGCTATTTCAAGCTTTACACCGGTCGCATTGATCCCGAAGGAGAGAGAATCTCATTCAATGAATAGATCACATGAGTTTATGAAATATATTAAACTGGAAACTTACTCTCCATGGCAGGATTTTTTGTAATTTACCCTATGAGGAAACACCATCTAAAAACATTTAAGAGATGAAGTGTTGGATTTGATAGAAACAATATATGTTACAGTGTTGTAAAATTATTTTAAGTAGCAGTTAAGTGAATAACAATTACAGATAGATGAAAAAGTAAAGCCATATCATGTCATGGAAAAAAAGAGACTTCATGGATTTCTAAACTAAGTACACCCCATGACTCAATACCTTCAACTTGATTGTATTGAGGTTTGCAGGCATTTGTTTGTGCACAGCAATCTTAAGCTATCACTGCCGTCATTCTGCTGTCGTTGTCCTTTTTTATGACTCGTTTTCCGTCAGGCTTTAGCCGCCTGGAAGATGGCCTTATAATTGACCAGAAACCTTTCATGATCGATTCCGGGGCTACAAAGTGCCCAGGTCCTGTGGCTGCAAAAAGACAAATGATCAGCCCACCACCACCATACTTGACAGTTTGTATCATATTTTTATGCTGATATGCTGTGTTTGGGTTTCTCCAAAAGTGGCACTGTGCATTATGGCCATATATCTTCTTTTTGGTCACATCTGTCCAAAGTACATTGTTCCAGAAGTTATGTGATTGTTCAGATGCAACTGTCACAATGTTCTTTGTAGAAAAAAAAAAAGGGTTTTCACCTGAAACAGTATGTGGGTATTTAGTTATTCACATCACTGATTCTTCATTTTGGCTTAGCTTTTGTTAAATAGTGAAAAGGTGTAATATGTCATGTTTTTTTGTTTATCTGAGGTTACATTAATCTAATTTTAAAACTTGCTAAAGACCAGTTTATTGTTATTATTTCCTGATGTGTAAAACCTTAGAACTTTTTTTTTTTTTTTTTTACCATGCCTTCTTAATAGTAGACTAAAAATATAACTGAACACATTTAAATCTTTTTTTTCCGTCCCTCTTTTTACAGCCCCCAGATAAGGAAGGCGGTCTGCCGAAGCAGGTGGGCAACAAGACGGAGTGTGGCCTGCTGGGACTAGTGTTGGACCTGAAGCGGGATTACCAGCCAATAAGAAACCAGATCCCAGAGGAGAAGCTTTACAAAGTCTATACCTTCAACTCTGTCAGGAAGTCGATGAGCACTGTCATAAAGCTGCCTGATGGTAGTTTCCGGATGTACAGCAAGGGAGCCTCTGAGATTGTACTCAAAAAGTGAGTCTGGTTTTATGGTTTAAAAAACCCCGAAAGTTGCAGTTATATAATTTATTAAGGTGCTCTGTAGATTTCCATTGCATTCAATGTGAGTTTCCAGCAGTGCGTCTTACAATCACATCATTTTGCAGGGTGTTACGGTAATATTACAGTGAGTGGTTTTGAGAAAAGCATGAGATGCAGAAGGAGAAATGTGAAATTCTGTTGCAGGCATTACTAACATTAACATTAAACTCATAAAATGAAAGTAATAATTAGGACAGAATTCAAGGATACAATGTATGAAAAGTTACATTTTTGTCAAGCTGACAGGTCCTAAAAGGACATTTCTATTTATTATGGTTAATTTGCTTTTTTAAATGATGCACAGCATTTATATTTGGCTGTATGCCAGTACACCTGTTTGTTTTCAGTTTGTCTGTTGATATATTTAACTTGTTTAGCAAATCAGTTTACTCTTGATCAAATGTAATTATCTTTTGGCTACAGTACTTTAGTTATTTAGGAAATGCGTTTGGAAATTGTTTTTCTTTCATTCGCGGTCTCTACAGTATGTACCCCACTGCGCTTTATTTTTTTAATATATATGCCAGAAAAGGCGTATTAGTCCCTATATCTTTTTCTTGCACAGCACTGCAGTTCTCAGTGCATCCTTTTTTGATTCACCAGTATTCATGTAAGCAAAACGGTAATTCCAGGCAAAGGGATTTAACTCTATTTTTTTGTTCTTTTTCAATACGGGATCATTTCCAAGCACTAAAAACAAGACAATACCAATGTTACTGTATATAATTTAAAGTGACCCTCACGACCTGCACCACATCCGTGTTTGCAGATGCAGCCATATCCTAAACGAGGTGGGTGAGCCAAGGGTTTTCCGTCCACGAGACAAGGATGAGATGGTGAAGAAAGTGATTGAGCCCATGGCGTGCGATGGCTTGAGGACCATCTGCGTGGCGTATCGTGACTTTTCCAGCAATCCTGAGCCCAACTGGGATGATGAGAACAACATCCTGAATGACCTCACAGCCATCTGTGTTGTCGGAATAGAGGACCCCGTCAGGCCAGAGGTAGGAAAGATTTTAGTAATTTTAGTAATGGACTGAGAGGAGGGGGATGTTGAACAAATGGTTTATAATAACAGCTATGAGCAGCTGTGTCATAACCAGTGGTGTGTCCTCACTGTTACTTTGAAGCAGTATCTGTTTACATAAAGGTTTATTGTATAAATGATGTTCAAAGTATTCATTAAAATTTTAAACACAAAATCAATTTTGTGGCTTTTACTTATATAAGACCAGATTATTTGTTCTGATCGCTTCTGTAAAATCAGCCACTGAAACAAAAAGAAATGGCTAATGCAATAAGCGATTCATCATAAAGTGATTTCTTCAGGGGTACAGTTTTTTTTTTATGATAAATTTCACATGAAGAAATAGAGTGTCCTATAATTGGAAGAAAGAGGTATCTGTGTACAGTAGGAAAGCTGACCTCGCTTGACAGCTCCAGTGCTTCGAGAAGGAAGCAGGAAAATTAACTGACTACTGGATTATTCAACTGCTTCCTTTCATCTTGTTTCCATCCCCCTGCTCTTTCTACAACAGCGCCGCTCATTCAGCCCCAACCCAACATGTTTTCTCCTCTCCACCTCTGTCTGTTATGATGTTCTTCTTTTTGATGACTTCTTTCCCTTTCACATTCTCTACATCTCTCTTTCTGTCATTGTGATCTCACTATCTTTCCCTCTAAAGCTGAGAATCCCCTCAAATATTATGGAAGGTTTTTGCAATTTTGGAAAAATTATAGTGTTAACATGAATAAATACAAACTTTAAAAAAAAAAATCTAATGAACATACTGTACAGTAAACTGAATATGTAATGTGCCCACATTTATATGGCGTTTTTAGTTGTTACTGTCCACTCAAAGTGCTTTAAATAGAAGTCATATTTTGAGCACATACTAAAAAACCCTGCTCTATATGTATGTCAGTTTGTCATGTTATTCTTATTTTCAAAATTATATCACTATATAAACTGTCAATATAGTGTCATAAACATCAAACAAATGTACACGTAACATAGTTACAATTATGTTGTTTATTTTGAGATCAGCTCCTACACATATAATTTGTAAGAATTTGAGTGTTATAAAATAATTCCTGAAAATTATTAGTAGTTCCCTAAAAACAATTTTCTAAAGCTATTGTATAATAGAAATTGATAACCCTGATAGCTTAGACAGTTTACATAGTTTCATCCAGACTGATCAATGTGTCTAGGAGGAGTAAGGGGAAAGATATGAATATGAACACTGGAGTTATTATAGTAGAGGTTATTCACTGCATCCATCCCATACACTGTTTTACATCCATGGCCAATTTAGAATCAGACGTTAACCTAAAGTGCATGTCTTTGAACTGTGAGTGGAAGCCAGAGTACTTAATGGAATCCCATGGATGCACACGGAGAATATGTAAGCTCTGCACAGAAGGGTCTCGGTTTGAAGCAGGAACCTTCTCCCTGTGAGGAAACAGTGCGAAGCACACCACCACTATTCAACCCATAGTTTCTGTGTTAATATAGCCCTTCGCAGTGATCCATGCCCTCAAAGTTTGCAGTTCCTTTCTCTACTCAACCCTAGAGGTCAATCTGTATCTGTCATTTTAAATAACCCAGTTGAGAAGCAGTGCACAAAAAACTGCTGCAATCCAACAACAACTTTCCAGGCTCTTTGCTAAGACTGGTTAATACAGGAAATTAGATGACATTCCATTATTTTAAAAGGGTCAAACATACTAGTAAACACTATTTACGGTTTTGGTCTATTTAGTAGTCTCTAATTTCTTTCTCCATAATGTAATGTTTGTTTAATAAGTGGAGGCTCTCTGGGATTGCCCCCAGAGAGACAAGAAAGAATAGTGGAGGGAATGAGAGACTGAGAAATGTTCAAAATCAGATTTCTGTCAGAGGGATGACAGAAGGCAGGAGGAAGATGGGTAGGAATGGTAGAGAGAAATGAGAGTGTAACCAGATCCATATAAGAGGCACGAGATGCTTGTTTTTCGGTCTCACCTACTAGCCTCCTACTTTCTTCCAGATTGTATTTTTAATAAACCTCTAGTCTTTTCTTCACCTCCTAGTTTCAAGTGACCAGTAATCTTGAGCAGTGCAAGTCCAACAAAATGAAAGGTTTAGAAAAATACCAGGGATGACAGACGAGCCAAACGGGAACCTGATATCTTGATAACTATGAGTCAGTATCTGGATAATATGGAGTACGAGCTTGTTTAACTTAACAAATCATATTACTTATGAAGGGGAATATTAGGTGACTATTGTCTTTTTATTTCTGTTCTCGTTGACCTCTTCAGAGTGTTAGCTGGGTTACTTATTAGTTGGCTATTTCACTTTGTGTAACTATTGAAATGACAGACTGTTGTAGGTTAAAGATGCTTTGTTGTGATTGAAGCAAATATTCTTCTTTAATGAATCCAAGTATTAAATTACATTTTTGTATTGTAGCAGCTGCTGAGCAAAAGTTATGTAGTTCTAAGTAGGCGAAAATCATATCTGTTTTTATTTTAACCTCCAGCCTCCAGCTTATTAAAGACCTGCACTCCTCCGCTGTATAGCTGTACTTTGTAAAAACAAACTTCTCGATGCTTACATGCATAAGCAGTTTGATTTGGCAGTTTAATGCATGATGCAAGGGCACATTTCAATGATGGCTCTATGTTTAATGTTTTTTATGTGTTTTATTTTTTTTTTTTTTGTATTTGTTTTTTCTTTTTTTTTTTTTGTGTTTTTATATTTTTTTATTTATGTTTTTTTATGTTTTTATTTGTGTGTTTGTTTTTTTTGTTTGA
>VURO01021382.1:15274-27387 GCA_015108175.1 Pelvicachromis taeniatus
AGCTGTACTTTGTAAAAACAAACTTCTCGATGCTTACATGCATAAGCAGTTTGATTTGGCAGTTTAATGCATGATGCAAGGGCACATTTCAATGATGGCTCTATGTTTAATGTTTTTTATGTGTGAACGCAGAAAGAATTACTAGCCTGCATGTATGTGTAAACTGATGCAAGTTGTTATTACGGTACGTGAGCACAATTGTTTATGTGTGGGTTTGGAGAGCAGAGCTCGCCCACACTGACCTTTGCAAGGAGAAATATGTGTTTCTGAATTAATACTCTTTTGCAAGATGCTTCAACTACACATCCATTTCCATACATGAGTAGTCATAATTAATTTTTTTGCAATACTATCTGGAGAACTCAATAATAAGGGGCTTTGATTTACTTATTTGCATCTGTGTGTTTTGTGAAGGACTGCAAGATTTTTTTGTTTTCTTTTATAAACACTATTCAAGTACTGAAGCTCTGAAAACTGTGCACGTGCCACCAGATGGCAAATGGAATTAAAAATTCCCTCAGGAGTTGGTGGAGAACAAAACCAGAGAAAGCCAGTGAAAATCTTAATTTAATTCATCCAGTGGCCAGAAATACAACTCCTTCTACTCCTGGGCATATCAGAAGGCTTCTTTGAACTAAAAGGTTTGCCATACCTCCACACAGTAAAAGATGGCTGCATTTTGCTCAGTTTTAGTATTAGTTGGGCAAAATTGGTTAGTGTAGGTTTAAATAAGGTAAATACGGTGAAAATGCCTTCCTTTTTTACATATTTCTGTTGTACTGTATGATTGTGCATGTGTCTCCCTATTTTAGGTCCCTGATGCCATTCAGAAGTGCCAGCGTGCAGGCATCACAGTGCGTATGGTGACAGGAGACAATATAAACACAGCCCGGGCCATAGCCATCAAGTGTGGTATCATCCACCCAGGAGAAGATTTCCTGTGCATCGATGGCAAGGAGTTCAACAGGAGGATCCGCAATGAGAAAGGAGAGGTACAGCAAATACTGTCAGTGTGAGAGGAGGGTAAAAAGTGAGCGACTCATGGAAGAGAGTTGAGACTGCAAAGTTTTAGGGAAAATAAATAGAAATGGAACCTCTTGTTCCTCTCTTTCCATTTGTGTTTGTGTATGTCTGTGTGTGCATGTGCAGGTGGAACAGGAGCGTATCGATAAGGTTTGGCCTAAACTCAGAGTACTGGCTAGATCATCCCCAACTGACAAACACACACTCGTCAAAGGTGACATGGTTGCATACTTTTTGCTCTGACTTATACAGAGATCATTACTGTAGGCTTTCCTTGTTTCAGAGTCTTTGTGCTTTATGTGTATGTGCACTTCCTCATATGCTGCTTTGTTTATCTCTTCATTGCAGGCATTATTGACAGCACTATGGCAGACCAGAGGCAGGTGGTGGCTGTGACTGGAGATGGGACCAATGATGGGCCTGCTCTAAAGAAAGCTGACGTTGGATTTGCCATGGTAAGCAGCCCTTCTTTCCTGTTTTGTTTGGCTGTTTGTTTGTGTCTTATCTTGCATCCATGTGAGACTGATCTCAGTCAACATCTGCAGATGTCTTTTTCACCTCTGCAGTATTTAAGAATTCTTCTCAGGCCCTCTCACTCTGGCTGTGTGGCTAAGGAGCTCCCCCTAGTGGATTTCTTTAGTAATGCAGTTATTATGCATAATTTATATTTAATTTATATATTAAATAAAAATATAAAACACACACACACACATATATATATATGGTCCTGTAAGATACTATATGAAATAATTTCCCCTTCTGTGCTTTAGCGGCAAATCTGATTGAAGGAGATTGGTTTGGGCTCAGATTTCAACTTAATCTCACACATTAATTCGTTTAATGAGACATGTAAAAAGATGTCCGCATAAGTATAGTCTCCACATTTTCACTAATAAGGGCATCCTTGTCCAAATCCAGCCACTGCTTAGAAGGTGCTCCTCGTGCTTCTCCTTCAAAATATAACATAATACAGAAATAGAGTCCGTCCTACAGTCTGCACTTCACCTGATTACATGCACACCGACTCCTTAGGTAGCTGGTATTATTATTAAACACAATAGTGACTCACCTACAGGGTTCAGCTTTGTCCAGTTGACTGCAAAGTTGATTATATGCTTCAATGTTATTTTTAATGTGGTAGGCTGAGGAATACTGCAGTGTGATGAAGTAAGGAAGACAGCAGCTGTGAAATAGAAATCTCCAGTTTCTGTCTCACTGCTGCTTGTCATCACTCTTCCAGGGTATTGCTGGTACAGATGTGGCCAAGGAAGCATCAGATATCATTCTCACTGACGACAACTTCAGCAGCATCGTGAAAGCAGTTATGTGGGGCCGAAATGTCTACGACAGCATCTCCAAGTTTCTTCAGTTCCAGCTTACTGTCAATGTTGTGGCTGTCATTGTGGCTTTCACTGGTGCCTGCATCACACAGGTCAGATGGATCACAAAGATTGGGTATACAAGTATTACCACACAGTTGATGGTGATGAAATGGAATTTCATTCAAGTTGGTTTACTGCTGTCTAATCAGTAATTCGAAAGATGATGAGTGTTTATTTGTGAGTGTTGTATTGGATTTCTATTATTCTATTCTGATATTGATACATGTTTCTGACACCTTTCTTTAGGATTCTCCTTTGAAAGCAGTGCAGATGTTGTGGGTGAACCTTATCATGGATACTTTTGCATCCCTGGCTCTGGCGACAGAGCCTCCCACGGAGTCTCTGCTTAAGAGGAAGCCATACGGTCGCAATAAGCCTCTGATCTCCAGCACCATGACAAAGAACATCTTAGGACATGGAGTCTATCAGCTCATTATCATCTTCACACTGCTCTTTGTTGGTACGCACAGTTATTTTTCTCTGTTATACCGATGTAGGATATTATAGATTTAAAGATTATGACATGAAATTGACTCCCTGATTCTCCTTCTTTTCCTTCCAGGTGAGCAGATTTTTGACATCGATAGTGGCCGCAATGCTCCTCTCCACTCTCCACCCTCTGAGCACTACACCATCATCTTTAACACCTTTGTCATGATGCAGCTGTTTAATGAGATAAATGCCCGCAAAATCCACGGAGAGAGGAATGTTTTTGACGGTATCTTCAGGAACCCTATCTTCTGCTCGATCGTTTTTGGCACATTTGCTGTGCAGGTAAGCGGATGCATTTTTCTGATTACATTAATTGTTTTTCTCAGTTGTTTTTATAGATGATGCTTGTTTAATTGACTTTATAGAATTGATTATTAATTATTGTTATGTATTTTTCAGAGAAGTAATGGTAATTTTCAGTTTTCTGTGTACTTTATACTTTGCATAGATTGTGATTGTGCAGTTTGGAGGGAAGCCATTCAGCTGTCAACCTCTAGACTTGGAAAAGTGGATGTGGTGTGTTTTCCTTGGGCTAGGGGAGCTTGTGTGGGGACAGGTAATAGGCAAACTTTTCCCTTTCTAAGTCTTTTGGTCAATTTTCCTGTCTGTGCATCTCTACAGTAAGTGCATCACTTAGTGCTTTTACTTCTCTGATGTTAGGTGATAGCCACCATACCCAATAGCAGACTGCGCTTCCTGCGGCGGGCAGGGCAGTTAACTCAGAAAGATGAGCTGCCAGAGGAGGATGTTAATGAAGAAAATGAGGAGATCGACCACGCAGAGAGGGAGCTGAGGAGAGGACAGATCCTCTGGTTCAGAGGACTCAACCGCATTCAGACTCAGGTGAGGGCAAGTAATAGAGACAGCTTAAGTTCAATCCCAGTTAATATAGGGATACAGCATGTGGACTTTATGGTTACTTATTTGAAAATCAGTTTAAGATTACTTTTAATTTTATACAATAATATGCTAGCTTGCATTATAATGATATATCATAATTTTGTCCAGTTATATAATAAAAACACTAAAATAAAATATGTCACCCCTAATATTTACTAAAAAGCCTTTCTTTTACTGTTTGTCTGTGTTTCTCAGAAGATCTATTTTGTGTAGGTCTCTCCACCTCAGGCATTGCCCATGAGGAAGTGGTAGACTGTATTTTATATGTTGGTCATGTTAGTCAGTCACAGTTGTAAAGTCCTTTTATATCAAGATTAATTACTCAGGATCATAAAGACGCCACTTTCCCACGCTGGACTGCCTAGATCACCGTCGTGGACCTGTGGAAGCTCCAAGAGTTAAATACAAGTATATAGATACTGAACTGTTTTCACATTTGTGAGCTCTGCAGACCGGTATCACTGTGATATTGCAGACTGTCTGGCCTGTGTGCTGGATCTGGTTTCATCTCACTGATGTGTTATTGATGGGCTTGGGTGTAAAACTGTCAACAGATGCTGCCTAACATCCGCAAGAGCAAGTTAAAAAAATACAGCCCGAACAGTATCTGTGCTGTGCGCACGTGACAGTTTTTAGTATTGAAGTAAAACTAGAAAAATGCTTATTATTCAGCTGGTTATTCAAATTAAAATGAGTCATTCTGCATAGAGCTGTGGTCAGAAGTTTCCATATAATCATCACGGGCATGAATGTCATGGTACTTTGGAGCTTTTAATGATTTCTTTGAACTGTTCTTTTTCCAGGGTTGAATGATTGTACAGCATATGTCTTTTATGACTTTAAGAAAGAAAAACTGGGTGCACAAGTTTGAATTTATTTTGTATTTTTTCTAATCCACATCTAAGCTTAAATATATATGTACACTAACATAAATATATTAATAAATTCTGCCAGTTCTAAAATGCCTTTTAACTTGACTTAATAACTTCTCATTTGTGATGACTGATCACTCACACAACTGCCGGTTTCTCTTTGCTAGCATAAAAAGGATTTGATTGCCAGCACTAACTGGACTGACTGATATTCAGAACAATATGAAAGACCAAGGAACTCAGTGAAGATCCAAGAAAAAGAACTGTAGATTTACACAAGATGGGAAGCTTTCTTTCCAGGATCATCAGTTCAAACAATTGTACCTCAGTGCAAGTTAATTGCACTTGTGTACAATTTGCCTAGGTCTGGTATAAGAGCCAAACTGTCACCTTCAGATGAGAGGAAGTTGGTTGAATTGGTGAATTCAGCATAATCATTCTACCCTGTTAAAAAGAATAGTTCAAAGAAATCATTTCCCACCCAAATTACCATGACATTGATACCCATAATGAGTACATAGAAACCTTTGATCACAACTCTATATGTAAAGGTCAGGAATTATTTTAAGAATAAAAAAAACAATTTGAACTAAATCTTAACTTTCTTCAGTGAAGATGTCACAAAACAACATGCACTGGATGATGTGAATGGCTGCATCTGTGAATTTAATTTGTTTACATCAGATAGTAATTCAAAGGGTGGGATCACCCAAATTACAGGAAAACAAAGCTTTTGACAATCTTCCTCTTATGCTATCTGGCCATGCAGAAAGATATGATTTACCAAGGTTTTTGATATCATATATTTAGGTACTGAATACAAGTTTGTTCTGTGGTGCTAATAACATATAACAATAATACATACAACATAATTGTTACTGTTGGTAAAAAAACCCCACTACAACACAAACATTTCATGTTTGTGCTGTAGAAAGTTCTACTGTAGACTGTTCAGGCTTACTTCTCTTAAGTTTTAAATGAAAAGGAGTTGGGTTTTTTCCTGAGATAAATATTAGCTAATGAATAAAAAAGAAAGTTTTTAATATTGCTCTGTATCAGCATCACGCAACAAATCTGAAGGGAACCCAAAACTATTTGCATGGCTACCATAGTAGCTCAGATGTTTTTCCTTTTCTAATTTGGGTGTACCAGCTCTTAGATAAGATTCAGTCTTTTTGTTGTGGGGACACCACACCCTGACCTTTAGCAGCCCCTCCATCATGTCATGACTGAGATACTCCCTCTACCACCAGTCACCCTACCAATCAACCTGTGTTACCATTTGGTCTGTGTCACTCTGAGCAGCCATTTGTCCTCTCCTGTCCCGCTCTCCTACAGATTGAAGTAGTCAACACCTTCAAGAGTGGCACCTCCTTTCAGGGGGCAGGGGCTCTGAGACGCCAATCATCCACCACCAGCCAGACCCAGGATGTAACCAATGTTTCTAGTCCTAGTCACGTGTCCTTGTCCAATGCCCTTTCCTCTCCTACAAGCACTACTGCTGCTACTGCTCCTCCCACTACTGGCCGTGAGTCAGAACTCTGTCTGTCTGCTTCTCCACTCTCTTTGCTTCAGGGGTGCCATCCTGTCATGAGCAGAAAGTTGTTTTTCGTAGCTTATTGATTTATTTTTTTAATTTACAACAACAGTCTCCATCTTGAGGTTGGCATTTCTGAAGATTTGTCTTTTCCTTTCTTTCTTGCTTTTTGCATTTTCATTTTCTCTATTTCTTCTGTCTTTTTCTTGTTCACGCTGGATTTCAAATTCATCTTGATATCTCGTCCCATGGTTGGGTGTACTGTCCTCTCATTGGTGAATGTGTGTTTGTTTCCTCAGAGTGCTAGGAGCGCAGGACTAAGGGTGATACCCACGGCGTGACATTTCAGGTTGTGAGTTTGTCTCCCTCTGCTCATCTTCCATTCATCATCCCCTCATCCAAACCTCACATTTTTATGTCTCTATAGACATTAATGTGAACTAATTCCAATCAAATCACCAAGTCACTGGGTGAACATTCAAGTATAAGTTGCAGTGTTGACTTTTTTTTTTTTTAATCTGAGAGTGTGACACTGTTTCGGCAAATCACATTGGCTTGACATAAAACAAAGTTTACCTCCTACATGTGCTTTGAGCTGAATCACCTGCAGTGACAAGAAAATATTAAGGTAGCGGCGGTATATTTGGCTTAAAATATTTTCACATTTGACTGCCACATTGCAAACTTTGAGGCGATTGTGTATTTTATTCAAAAGGGTCTGTGTTATTTAATGATTTGCCCACCTTTATCTTTCTGTCTCTCTCACTCTGTTTTGCACACACGTACACACATCCTCACTGACGCAACCTGCTTTATGAAAATCAAATGAAATCCCATGTGTAGGTTGTGTGAACTGGAATTGAGGCCAGGGTACTCACTATAAGGCAGTAGTGTTCCAATAATTCATCCCGTCTTGTTGCTTCATACTGTTGGTGTAGTTGACTGTCATGTTACCATAGTTACAGACATAGATCCTCTGCAGCAAAGTAAAATCAGCCCCCACCACACTCCCTCCGTTTTTTGACACCCCATCAGTGTTACTTGTCAGACATCCTGTCACATGCAATCATCCAGACAGGCTTATTTTTATTATAAATTTTTCTCTCTCTCCTTCTACCCTACTCTACCACAGTTACTGCAACACTACTGAAATGCATTATTCTCAAAGCTTTATAAATCTTTGTGTTTGTGAAATTTGAAATACATGACATGGACAAAAGTTTTTTTTTGTTTTGTTTTGTTTTTTTTGACATGGACAAAAGTATTGGGCCACATTTCTTAAATTACTGAATTTGGTTGTTTTCACTCACTCACTCACTCACTCACTCACTCACTCAGCCAGAAAGTTACAGAAAAAGGCCACAAAGTACTGAGGCCATTCTAGTGTCTTTTGGGGCCCCGGACAAAAATTCACAGAAGGACCATTTACCACCATTTTGTTTGAAATAATCTGACAGCACCGCCACAACCAATAGTCAAAATGACAGTAACACATTACTTATGGCAAAGAGCATGTTTATTTTTTCAAAAATGCCCAAGATTAAGTTAAAAACTGTTAATACTGTAACTAGCTTCTGGTCGCTTCAGCCTGCTAGCTATGCAAACAGGTCCATTGCCAGTGTCCTAACAATGTTGCTCTGCTAGCTAGGTTAGCTAATGTTAAACATCTAAGTAAAGAGAAGAAATAACTTCATGTTAGTGGAAGCTTTGTGATTTTGACTGTCTCTCACCCACATTTATGTCTAGACTAGTAGCATTTACTGTAGCTAGTGAGCATTGCATTTGGCCATTTTGCTTCACTCCCCACTGCCCTGCTTTTTCTCCTCTTCCTCTTCTGTCTATTTCCACTCCTAAAAGATTTCCTAACATTAAGCTTGTTTAAACAGACTCATGTGTGCCCCTTGCGATGGAAGTGAGTGAAGGTGGGCAGGGCCCCTTAGGGACGTCAGGTCTCACCTACTGGCATTACATACTTTGCAGATTACCATTGCTGTAGTTTGAGGTTGAGCAGACCTTGGGGTCCCCTGCCTGCCTGGGACTCCAAACAGTGGCTTGCCATGCCTGGTGGCAAGTGAATGCACATAATGTGTAAAGGTTATCAAGCCTCTGTTGACTCAATAACTGCAGAGCTCCAAAACTCCTCTCGCATTAACATCAGCATAAAAACTGTGCAGTGGGAGCTTCGCAGGCATGGATTTCCAAAGCTGAGGAGCTCCTGTCCCAGTATTTTTGTCCATTTTGTGTATTCACTGCTCCTGTGAAGAATGAGAACACAGACTTCTTATCTTTAATTAAATCTTTTATTAACTGGAAGTACAAAATACATACATTGAGATATGTCATTGCTATATTTAACAGCAATTTATTTTCATTTCTTTAGTTTCAGCTACTCTGAACAAGATTTTAAAAAACTGATGGTATTGAATAATAATGCAAATGTAAAGCAATTATCAATTAAATCCCAGCAACACTACTGATGCAGCCATGATGACGTGAAGCACCTCTAGTTTTTTCCATATACCTCACATTTTTGTCATGATTAAGTTTCTTGAAAACATTAGTAGAATATTTTTACAAAATAAATTGAAGATGCACACAGGGTTTATGAAAACAGCAATTTGCCATAGC
Source organism: Pelvicachromis taeniatus (assembly GCA_015108175.1). Taxonomy (NCBI): domain Eukaryota; kingdom Metazoa; phylum Chordata; class Actinopteri; order Cichliformes; family Cichlidae; genus Pelvicachromis; species Pelvicachromis taeniatus. Next base: position 24,109 of record VURO01021382.1, read on the forward strand.
CTGTGACTACTGTACTACTTTTTAGTCTCAATAAATGGTCGCATAGTTGTTTGGGACTTATACTTGAGTGTTTACTTCGATGTGCATGGACTCAGGAACATGCTTTGACCGTCAGACGTCTGACAGTAAAACTATTATTTTCATTATTCACTTCCATGTGTTTAGTGTCTGTACTCTGTGTGCTGGTGTTCACTCCCTCACTGTCCTGTCGTTGTGTTGCATGTAGTTTGTGTTTACCTCTTGTTCATTGTCTGTGTTTGTCACATTTTAACCTGCTGTGTTTGCTCGTTGTCTCAATGCCACTGTTTTCCTTTTGGGTATTTTTTTTGGTGTGAGATTTTACACTGCGATGCTTGTGTTGAGCCGACCTCGTGCAGGCTTGACCCTCCATTGCCCTGTTTGGGACCATGCCATACCCACCGTGTGCTATACTCGTGTGTTTGTGTGTCCCACTCAGAGTCTGTGTGGATATTGTCCCAGACAGTGTTCTGGTACCTTCAGAAGTTTTTAAACCACTGATTGGATCTCTCAGATCTAACCTCCTTCCTTCTTACTGACCTCGTCCACCAGATTTCTACAAACTTGCATGTGATATTCTCCTTTAAATTTTCTGTAAGCATTCCATTTATTAACGTGGCTTGTTTCTAGGTATACAGCACATTGGACTAAAGCGTATACTTACAACGAGCATTTGTGTTGCTTTGGTATTTGTTTTTCTTGAAATGTATGATTTTGTTGTGTTTTTTTTAAGATTGTGTTCCTCACAGTTTTCCTTAGTGCACGCCAAAATTGAATGACTTGTGACTTTAGTCATTTTGTGAAAGCAGAACACAGGCTGCAGTCGCCTTCTCCCTTGCTGTTCCTCCACCTTCTCCTCCTTCTTTAACTCTGTATCCTCAAATGAGAGGATCCCTCCTTCTATACCCCTTTTCTCTTTAACCCCCCCCCCTCCCCCCTCCCTGCCTTTTCTTTCATCTCGTGGGTACCTCCAACCCTTTGATTTTGTCTCCGACATCACCTCTTACCATTTTTCTTCTTCTTTTGTTTTTTTTGTCCCTTTCCATGTCAGATCCGAGTTGTGAATGCATTCCGTAGCTCCCTGTATGAAGGCCTGGAAAAACCAGACTCCAGAACATCCATCCACAACTTCATGACACACCCTGAGTTTAGGATAGAAGACTCCACTCCCAACATCCCCCTTATTGATGACACGGACGATGATTCTGCTCGTAGAAGGATGAAGTACTCAAGCCAGCCCTCGTCCCCTAACAAGAACAACAACGCTATTGACAGTGGCATTAATCTCACTATCGATACCAGTAAATCAGCTGCTTCCTCCAGCCCTGCCAGTCCTCTGCACAGCTTGGAGACAAGCCTCTAACCCTGATCCGAAACTCAGCTCTAACCTCCAATATTGTTTCCTCACATTGTGGGGACACCTTGTCCAATTCCTCCAGACCTTTAACTGTAACCATACAAGTCTTCACCCCCAAATTTTCACCCAATTCTCAACTTCGAGTTCCCCCACATCACTATCTACTGGCGACACAGTACTAGAGCCTAGAGCCCTCGAAGTGCTCTGCTCCTTTCAAAGCAGAGAAAATCTAAGTAATATGTCAAGGCGAAAAGAAAACACAAACTAGCATACAATCAAAAAAGCGCAACAAAGCCACAAATCTACACAGCCATCCTGCTTTTGTGGTTGTATGAGTACGGTGGCAGTCGCGGTGGTGTGTACGACAATACACTTGTACTGGTTAGCATGTACTGTGTAAGCGTGGGTCTGACTTCACATATGTACGAATGGTGTCTTTAGCGGCACTGGGAGGAGGACGATGAGGAGGGAGACTGCCGAGGAGTAAAAATCACACAAGAGGACAGACTTTAAACTCTGCTCACTCTTCCTCTCCTCAACGAAAAACATTGTTAATACTGATAATAGTTTAAATTAAATTGAAAAATATTGTTATTATTCTAATTCTGATTCTGATTATTATTGTTCTTATTATTGTTGCTCCTGCATGAATGTACATTACCCTGGTTTTATTTAAAAGGCTTTTCATTTTATTGGAGTTCTTTGGTTCTGATGGGCTAGGCCTCACTGTGGACTGCGATTTTAAAGACAGCTTCTCTGAGTTTCTGGCCTGCGAAGTCCCCTCTTCTGTGTGGCATGAACATGTACCCAACTGTACAAATTTATTTCATCCATAAACGGAAAAGTGTATTGAGGTGGTAGGGCTCAACTTGCACAATAGTTTTGCACCTGTCCGTAAAGAGGAACGCAAAATAATAATAATGATGATAGCATTTATGGGATATATTCTATAAATATAAATACATATAAATATATTTATAGAGAGTTTATCTTTGTTTGTTGGCATGTTGCCTTGTTCCTGCTTCAATGACTCCAATAACTTTGACTTATTTATGTCTTAAAGAGAATGTAATTTGTTTACAACCTCGTAGAGATAAACTTCCTGGTTTCTAGAAGGAGGAAGGTGAAGTTGAAGCTCAGATTGACCAGAGCTGTTTTGGTGTGTTGTTACTGAAAAACCCTGTGCTGGAATTTGCCTGCTGTCTTGTCAAATAATGTAGATATTTTTAGAGGTTTAACAACAAAAAGAAACCAAAATATAACGGGATACATAGTAATTGTGGAATCTTAGTATTACTCTATATGATTGTTGGGATCAAGTTGGCGTGGCTTGCCTTTGGTTTTTTTCTAAACAGAGGCCTCCTTTTTGTGACAGAGGGGGATATTTAATTCTTTTTATTCACTGCATCTTCTCTTTTGTTAAAATTATGTTGTTTTTTTCTCTGTGCTTCAGCACTGGCCTGGGGTCAGGGCTCGAGTCAAAGGCTGATATCAGGACCTTTATAGCGAACTCTTCTAGATAAACCTGCTTCTTCAAAGGACTTGATGTTTTTTTGTTTTTTTTAAATCTATGACCATCAAAAGGCTGCAGCTGAGTCATATTAGAAATTTGCATTTATATTTGGCTTCTCTGTACCGCACGGAAATCAAAACATTTTTTTGAAAACATGGAATATTTTTTGCATTGTCTATTTTTTATTTAACTTTTTGGTTTATTTTTGTTTTAAAGGGGTTTCTTTTCCTCTAGCGGAGACACATGCAGCCACACAAAGCTGCAGACATTTTTAACATCTAAGAAAACAGAAAAACTGACAAAAAAAAAGAAATGAGAACAAAAATGGAATGTTGCTTTGACTCTTCATATATATATATATATATATATATATATATATATATATATATAT
>VURO01021383.1:0-14730 GCA_015108175.1 Pelvicachromis taeniatus
GAGACCTGCTGCAGATATGGGTACAGGCCAGCGAGAGCCAGCTTGCTAATCTAGTCTCTTTTTCGCGATAATTCGTACGGCACTACTTTGGCTGGCGGACGGACATGTGACCAACATATCACTCTTTTCCGTGTCTGATCACATGCCTTTCCGCCAGGCAAAATGGCGGAACAAACCAAAACAAATCCTCTTACGATGTCACAAAAATCATGAAAAAGCCGCACCAGACAATAAGCCGCAGGGTTCAAAGCTTGTGCAAAACGTAGCGGCTTATAGTCCAGAAATTACGGTAATTAAAAATACCCCTGCTTATATATTCTGCTCAGAAGGACTAAGACATGATGAGAGAAGTCATGAGGGGAATCAGGGATGTGCAAAAACATGGAATATCATTAAAATAAATGTTAAATGCTAAAAAAAAAAACTAAAAAAAAAACTCAAGTAGTTGAACTACTCTCAACTCTGAGGTAGTTTGATTGAAGTGACCGCCAATGGGAACTGAGTGATTGGGAAAATGGGGAAGGGTTACTGCTAGGTGTATGGTTAGCAGAATAAATATTGCTGGACTTCAAAGCAGCTGGCTGCATATGTACCGAGCTGTGATAGAGCTCATTCTTTGTGGAAGCTGTTCCAGACTGGTTGCTAGGTAGACATTATGTCACCATGTCACATTGTGTAGATAAGTAACTGAAGAAAATCCTGGACTGCACACAGAGAGTTTCAGGAAGTGTTTAAAAATTGTTTTAGAATAACCCCACCTGCTGTGGACTTTGATCATTGTCACCTTTCCTACCTTTTAATCAAAAATATGCTAGATGACAGACTAAAAACTAAGAAACACATGAGAAATGTCTGCATATCTAATGGCAACAATGAAAAAATGATTCATAAGCCAAAACCGCACTGACAAGCAGAGACGATTAAAACAGCCTGCAGCTTCGGCGGCATCATAGCTGCTGATGAACGAGCACACGGATGCACTGTATTTTTCTGTGACTGGAACAATCTTAAGGATTACCAGAAGGCGAGGACAATGGGAAGCATATCCTTTTGTGCTCGGTCTCTGTATATACTGTAACTCGCCCAGGGATGTGCAGCATCTGGTCTGTATAGTTGATATAGGAAAATATTTTATTCAGGCTGCAGTTTCTCTAATAGACTCTTGACTGGTTTTTATTTTTGACTTTTCTACATTATGTTAATATGTAAAGCAGCGAGGCGAAGTAAAGCTTCTATAAAGCCAATGATAATAAACCCAACCATCGAACCACTTCATCTCCCTCGGTGACAAACCTACATTATCAGACCGGATGCCCAAGAATAGGTTGCAGAGAGGGTTCTTTACTCAAGTGTTAAACTGAACTGCAGTAATAGAATGAGAGAAGTTCAAACAGTAACTGAGAATCAGTAATGAGCAGCAGACACAAACATCTATGCATGAATAAAGTAATGATGCTCAGAGAATGATATATTTTTGAATCTCATAAAAGATTCAAACGTGAAACATACAGATATGTTGATCAGTTTGATTTTATAATTAAATAAAATGAAGTAAAATGAAGAAAATACATGCTGTGTTCACAACCCAGCTATCTGGCACAGGTTATTAACCTGAAATACTAAACTGATTCTGTACTTTACACCCATCTAAAATGTGCATCTTACAAATGAAAATGTCAAAATGAAAATAAAAAAACCCATCAAAACAGTTTTTTCTGTTTTTTTTGTGGTCATATTCACATTCTCTCACTTGTCACTTTCAGACATGTCCAGATTTATTTATCAATGCAAATAACTCCCGTCACACACCAGCAGTGTATGCATTTAACCGAACTGTTCCCTCTGCACACTCTGAGCTGGGAAATACAGCTTAATCTTCTCCAAGGCTGTAGTGTATCCCACCAGTCATCTTGGCCCCACGCAGGGCATGTGATTGAACTCTCCTGGGCGCATGTGAGGTGCAAGAGCCATGGAGCGCCAAGGTCCAGAAGCCACCCTGCGGCCTCCAGACAAGCACGGCGCAGGTTAATGAAAACATCAAACAACTCCCCGTGGAGTCCAGATGAATAGAAAGCTGTCATGACGATCAAACCCCCCCCCCCTCCCCCCCCCCCCCCCCCCCCCCCCCCCGGTAAGCCAACTTCTATGCGATCTATAACGCAGTAGATATTGCGCGGCCTATTGATTGATGTCTCCTTCCTCCACTTTGACATTTGCTTATCCTCGTCCGCATCTACTGCTATTGACGTTCGCTCTATCTGGACATCTTCCTAAGCTGTTTTGTCATTTGTCACCTCTTAAATAAAAACGGAGGTGGGTGGGAGTTGTCAGTGATAAGACTTAATGATACCAACCGCTGTGATGGGTTTATACAAGCTGAAGGAAAGAATATCATGGGGACGAGTGGTACCGCTTAATTTTCAGCTCTATACCTCTTACGGTTTCACGAAGCAATTTTACCCAGCCTATTTCTATTTCTGTCACTAATAAGCAGACTAAAGACGACCCTCTTTGCAACCTCTAGCACGCATTCACTCATAAACTGTGGTCAATTTAGTGCAAATTTACTGAAAGCAGGCTTTCGGTTTAACACCTTTTCAACTAATGTATTTGAAGGGCCCACTCCACAGGCTCTCCTGTCAAAAGCTACTATTTTCCCCAACTTACCCTCAACTCTCCACTTCCAGGATGGAAACTGGTGAGATCAACACATCCACATTAGAGCATCACTGATGAAAAAAAACAAAAATACCCTCAGAGTGAGTTTTCAAGATTTATACTTTGCCAAATCACAATTTGTAGTAAACGCTGTGTTTCCTTAACGTGAATTTCAAACAGTCTGGCGCTGATTTTCTCCCCATGAGGTGGAAGACAGATCCTTCCTTTCCTCCTTCCCTCTTTCCATCCTTCCCTCCCTCACCCTGGCTCCTGCGGAGAGGCTATTATTGCAGCTAATTATCTACAAATAGGCCCAATATGACAAACACAGCCCTGTACCAGTGCTAGCTAAGTGCAGGAATCAGTCTAAGTGAGAATAAAAGAATGAAAAGGAGGCGAGGAGAGGCGGACAATGAATAGGACAAAAGTCATGGAGAAGAGAAAAAAAAAAGCAAAAAAAAAATATGAATCAGACATAATTGAGATGAACATGGTGAAGACACAATGTGGAATGTGATGAGAGAAATTGTGGTCTTAAAAAAGATATAAGTGGGAGGCAGATGGGCGAAGAAAGGCAGTGACACCAAAAGGAAGACAGCGCAGAGAGAGACTAACGCAGGAAAATGATCTTGTCTATACAGTGTGTTGTTGCCATTGGCAACTGTCCTGCTATGCACAGACCACATCCAGTTAACTCGCAGCATGCCTTATGATCAGGGCAGCTCAGGGGTCTGAGGTTGTCTGTCTCATTTTCATAGAGAAACTCATTTACCAGGCAAGCATGGAGGGCTATGACGCATCAATAGGTGCTTGATTAGATCCTTAACTTTGATAAATATGAATATTTATCACTGTCGAATAAATACACGTTTGCTCTCCTTTCATCTGGATCATCCAGAGAGTCCTCCTGCTCTCCTCTTAATTTCTTCCAATGAATATGTCACGGGAGCTTCAGTGCTCCCTACAAAGTGACAGCACTCAAGATAATCTGGTTATTGTTGCTCAGAGACGTGATCAACACTCACTTTAAGTTTCATAAAATGCACTGGGGCTTTTGTCTTGAGTTTGTTTTTTTTTTGCCATGGTGACAACAGCTCTTAGAGACCTAAAGGAAATGAATAAGGGGGCAATAATCACTGGAGCCGACTCAAAAAGATGTGTTTGGAATTCGTTGCTGTAAAAGATTAGTGTTTGGCTGCACGACTGAAGCTGCAGGTGTGATACGGATGCCAAGACAAGTTGAAATCACAGAGTTATTCCTGTTTGATGAGCCCCAGCACAGAGAAGGCACACAATCACTTAAGCACACCCACTCTCTCGCTCTCTTTTTAAACACACAGGGCTGGATAGCAGATATTTTTAGTGAGTTTTACTTACATCACTAACTCCAGCCTCCACTATCTTCAGGCCCGTCTCCTTCTCCAGCTGCTGCTTCTGCTGGACTGCACGGGGAGACAAAAGCAGAGGAGGTGTTGAATATGAGCAGTGGATGACAAAGTAGCAGATTTTTCAGTTCCTGCAGCAGAACAAGTGGACAGTGAAAGTGAGAATGATGCAATGGATGTATCAGGCTGAGTCAGATGTCAAACTGGTCATAGAAAATGTACAGCCCACACATAGAGCCAGACAATCTTCAGGGAGAGGGAAGGGAAAACAGTCTCTGGGGTAAGAGAGCAGTTGACAGCAGTCTATTGCGGCACTTTGGCAGAAATGAATCGTTAGTAGCCATTTAACAGGTAACAAAACAAAAGTCATTTCCACATCTGAACTTTGGGATACTTTCCACATTTATTGGTTTTCACATGTAGCACATAGCAGTAAATAGTGCATTGATGAAATACTTGGTGTGGTTTAACACTGAATACAGCATGCAGGATGCACAACACCTACTTTCTACTGGTAATTATACTGGCTGTATTGTTAACATATGAAATCCAGTTAATTTACATTTATTTATATAGCGCCAAATCACAACAAGTTGCCGCAAGACATTTTTTACAGCAGGGTAAAAACACCCTACCGTATTTTGGGCAAAAACCCTAGCAATCAAGTGACCCTCTTAGGATTACGCACTTTGTGATAGTGGGAAAGAAAAACTCCCTTTTAACAGGAAGAAACTTATGGCAGAACTAGGGTCAAGGAGGGGCAGCCATCTGCTGCGATTGGTTGGGGAAGACGGGAAAGAGAAAAGAAAAAACTAGACCATAAGAAGAAAGGACAAAACACAGAGCAAAGGGAGACAAACATTCCTCAGATACACCTTTGTGTATGCAGGGCCTGGTCAGTGCTCTGCATATGGCTTATTTAGTAAGCAACAATACACGACAGTGGCAGTACAGATTGAACGTTTTACAGTTTTACTACTGATTACATTCACTGCTGCCATCTTGGATTGCTAACTTGGAGTTGGTGGGTCTGCTCTGCCTTACTGAGCGCATCATGAGACCGGACTTGGACACAGTGATTATATAAGCTAAATACTAATAGTTCCAACATGCTAATATTGACATGCAATGAGACAAAATGTGAACAAACATCTTGTTTATAATGTTAGCACTCACCATGCAATGCCTCATTTGATTACTTGGACTACAGATCTGTTATCTGCTAAGTCTATGATTTTTGGGGGGGATGTGGCAGCATAATGTAGCTGAAAGGCTTATGCATATTGCATGCATTGTATGAAATGAAGCTGTGGCATATATAATGTTCAATATCTTATTTTGGTGTGCATGTTAACCATAAATTGCATGTAAAAGATGGAACCTCCGGTTGTGCAAATCTGCATTGTTTTTAATGGCCACCAGGGGGCGACTCTTTAGAATGGAAAATCTGATTGTATAGAAATCAGTGAGACATTTTTTTTACTTGACATGTGATCTGTATAAAAACTTTGGTCTTTCTTCAATACAACAACTATAGACCCATTTAGAGTAAAACGGATGTAAGTGCATGTTTCAGGGCTACACTGTGTGAGACCAAAAGTGTCATCAGGGTCAAATTACTTAAGACAGGAAAACACAAACTGACAGGTGATGTCACGGAGGCTGTCTGTTCTATACAGACAGTGATGCTAACATTTGCTAATTGACGCAGCTGTTGCACCATTTTTAGACCACTGGGGAAACAGTACAACACGATGATAAGGCCAGATGTTTTTATGTTTTCTAAATTTTACAGCAACACATGTAAAAGTTTTTAAGGCATTGATAGTTACACTGGAGCTGAAGTCAACTCTATAATTTTCAAGAAACCCAAAATATAAAAGTAAAAATATCAAGGCTATCAGTTTTATAATGGAGAAAAGCTAGCAAGGCTAAAACGATTGTACCGCTATCCTCAAACATATCATGCCAAACCTACTGAAGATTACCAGACAGCACATGAAGTGCTTGTAGATTCACAGCACACAATAACTTGAGCTCCTGCCTTTGTTCTTCCAGTAATTAATACACCACCCGAGTTTGATCCTCAGATCTACTGATCTAATCAAATATGGCATGCTCTTTCCAAAGCTTTGTTCACCAAGGATATTCTCATGCAAATCAAACTAAAGTGAGGCAATGTTAAATATCCATCGTCCAAGATCACACGTTTTGCCGACTTTTCCCCCCTCCCTGTGCTTAACACCCCTTCCTCACTTTGATAGAAACATTTATATTGGAAAACAAAATCAAAGGGGACCTTAATAGATTATGCCAAATTATAGAGTGAAAGGGAAAATAGACCATAATATTAATTGAGTTGGTTAGCATGTGAATGTGATTGGTAATAGGGGGGAGGGGGGGCAGTTAAAGGGAGAAAGAGAGCAGGTCCTTTAAATCCCATTTCCCCAGATGAAGGCTATGCAAATGACCCTGAAGAGCTGAACCCCACCTCACACTCCAAATTCGGCAAGGGCCTGTTTAATTAGTATTTTAATCTATCCCAGTGATTCCACTCAGTCCACAATGTATGCAGAATTCTATCTAATTAAGGACGCTACTTTTAGGATAATCATCCATCTCCCTGGCTCTTCCTCTGTCGCCTTTTCGCTGTCTGGTTATTAAGGATCCTGCAAACATTGATCATCCTATCGTCTCATCAACATGGCAGCGAAGGGGGCATCTTATATTTAAGTTGTCAGCCGGGGTTTTCTCAAAGATGGCTAAAAAGGAGCATAAAGGAAGCTGAGAGAGAGCCGGAAAGGTCAAATATACATTCAAAGTCTCTGAAGAAGAGTGTCACATAAAAGAAGACAAAAAGGAGGGGAAGAAAATCTCCTGCCATTAGCGAGAGGAGAAAAGTCTTCAGTTGGCATGTCTCCAAGATGGAACTCATTTTCATTTCATGCTGCCACCCCTGTATTTAGTCACAGACATATTGGCTCTCCATAGATAGCGACAGTACCTGCTCAGTCCCGGTGCTGTTTAGAAGGGGGGTAATGAGCGAGGTAATTGGGCCCAGCTGGGTGAGGGCGTAGGTGGCGGAGGGAGGTGAAGCTGCTTAAAGGTCATGCAGCGTTTTGGTCCTAATGAGGACCCCTCTGAGGGTCACAACACATCATGAGTCAAACTACGAAAGATAAGCCAGGAATCAACACGTGTCACAGAGTCTGCAGCTCAGGTTTGACTGACAAGCTGACATTAAGCGTCTTCCAATGAAACCAAAGAAGCCTGAAGGTCAGTATACTTGTGAATCAAAGCTAAAACCTCTCCAATCAACCTGAGGGGAAGGACAGTCCAACAACAGCCACTTTAAATATAAATACAATGTACTTGCCAAGCTCATTAGCTGGTGACTGGATGGATCTGGGCTGCAGAGAGAATCCAGCCAAGGGGTAGCTTGTTCTCTCGCTGACTGCACCGATAACAGCCAACAGGATCTCTTTCTGGTCACCCCTTATATTAACCTCCCACTGGAGCTCACTCTCTTTCTCTTTTTCTCAAAGACACACACACACACGCTGATTTTGTAGACTTCAAATTAGCCACCAAATAGTCCTGACAGACTGTGGAAAAGAGATGTCAGGTCTCATTTCAGAGAAGCTTCTCCAGCCATTTTAATAGACATTGTCTGAGTCTATTTAGTCAGATCTCTAATACTGAGATCTGATCCCTGCTGTGCATTTGATCTTTTTGGTTTCCAAGTCATATTAGCCAAATCATCTCATGTTCTGCAGTTTTCATATGTGTTTGAATGTGCTCCATTTTCAGGTGCCTCTGAGAGAAATTATGTACAAGGACAATAGTTTTAAGAGAAAATATTAAAAAGACTTGAGTATAAAAGAGAAGGTGCCAAATTTATCTGAAATACTGGCTGCAAGTCTTCTTTTTCTGCCTTTTTCTTAAAACTCTGGTCACCAAATGGAGTACCGTGGGATTTTCAATACTACTCATTAGTATTGCAATATTCAACTCAACAAAAAATGAAAAATGAATTGCAAATTAGTGTACCAGTACTTCGTATGCACTCAATTACCCTAAAAAAAAAAAATCCTATCAAAGGGAACCCAAGTCTTGTCATGCAGTCGCTTGATGGTGGGAATTATGAAAGCAAGACACATCAAGATCAAGGCCCTGACTGACAGCAGAGATTAATGAGAAAGAAAATCAATCACCTTTTTGTGCAGAACAAACCACAACCAACCACCAATGCAGAAAACCCACCAGCTAAAGAAAAGAGAAAAACAAACAAACAAGCAAACAAACCTTTGGCTTTCGCTGAAAATGGGGAGGTCAACAGCCTTCACCCCGAGGGCATCCTGTGCTGGGAGAAACTAGCTAATGCTGACAAGACTCTGAACAAGGTGGAGAAGGCTATGGAAACCAACATCTCTTATGAAAATAAAAAAAAAACACATACTGCAAAAAAATACTGTATCTGAACCAGAGGCGCCAAGGCCGTGTGCTAGATTGTGTGAAAGTCTCGAAGAAGACAAAAAAAGAAAACAAAACGAAATTACATCATAGTATTATAGTAAGTCCAGCTGCTGCAAATGACCCGTGCTACAACTTCTGTTGTATTTAATTTGTGGGTAGGGTGGGTATGCTAATTGGAATGCGATTGGTGCAGCCAGTGCACAGCTTACAGACGACTGGCTTCATCCTGAGGTCTATAAGAAGCTAAACCAAAATGGCCACCACCTGCAGCAAAAGAGCGTTCACTTCCCCGCCTTCTCAACCAGCCACACTGATGCTTGTTTGTAACCTGCCACTGAAGGATTAAGTAGACGTGAACTGCCCTTCCTTTGTTTTGGAACAGTTTTCCTCTTGTTTATGTTTGTTTAGGGAGAAAAGCTGTCGTATTTTGGCTTGCTTCTATTGGATAAGTTAGCTTAAATCATCTGGCGCTAATTTATACTTGTGCGTTTGTAAGACTGTTGATGAATGAATACAGCTTTTATTCTATGGTAATAAGTTGCTTTTGTGGCTGCTTGGGGCTTGGGTAAATTAATGCTTTTCATGTTTTTGTCACGGCCCTCCTAGACAGGATGTAAGAGGCTGTCAAAAGTGCCTTCATCTGGCAATACGACCCACAGAAGGACTGACGACATGTCAGACGACACTGTCTTGAAATTTTGTCTTGCCCTTTGATGTCCCTTTTTACATATAATGTCTGAAAGTCACCCATCTGTGTAGCGGCCTTAGCTGCTACTGTGCAACTGTAATGTGTGTAGAGGAAAGAAAAGGAAATGTTTCACTTTTGCGAGGGAGTAAAAGAAGAAGAAAGATAAAGGAAGATTTCCCAGCAAGGTAATAATTTTTCAGTGCCCCACTGCTGAGAGGAAAACTCCTCGCGCCATATGGAACATGAAATCTGATCACAGCTGCAGTTAATAAGAACGGCAGGTTCGTTTGGCTGTTCTGTAAACTGAGACGCCAGTTGTTCTTCAGGTTTTCTGACATAGTTGCTGTTCAACGAGAGCTTTTTTATTTTCAACATTATCCTTGTTCGGACAAAGTATAATAAATAAGAGAGAAGGCCGCAGTTAAAATACATAGTGTCATATCTGAAGATGTTTCGCTAGCCCAATGGATTTCATATAACATGTCAAATTTGCATTACTGGATTGTTTGGAAAATCCATTGAATTAAAAATCCATTGAAAATTAGACTTTGTTTTAAAAATGTCAGTGTAGTCTAGGATACGTGCTTTGATTTTCACCCTTGTGACCATCTCTCTCTGTTAAAAATCACACAGTTCAGCTAAGTAAATAATAAGAGTGAAGAAACGCTTAAATTAAAGTTGCCGAGGACTTGTTAAAGAAAAGGAAAAGGCCAAATCAATCAAAAAAAATTGGTTCATTTTCTCGAAAAGCACGCCAAAAGAAAATGTATATTAAGAAAAAAAAAAAAAACAGGCAAGCAAACATTTACGCTTGATTTTATGTGACCTTTAAATCTTTAAATTGCTCCGTAGCACATGTGCTCGACAAAAATTATCAAGTGGCGAGATTTAATTTGATTAAAACGTTGCTTTTCTACACCATATGCTGAAAACTGGAGCAATTGTGCTTCCTCATCATAGATTCTAATAGCGATTCAGAAATGATTATCACGAAGTCATCAGAGCTTAAAGTCATGAATATACATATATATATTCATTTTCCAGATTTACGACAGGGTTGTTATTGTTAGAAGCAATATAAATTCAGCATCAGGAGACAAATCACCCACTGGAGGCTGTAAGTATTTTGTATTTCAACACAGCGCAGCAGCCGGCACTGTCACATGATCGTTATGTTGCCTCTTTGGCCAAATGGGGGTATACAGTTGACAAAATGCATATTTCACTAGCCCCTGATTGATCTGTTAATATTGAATAACATCCACAGCCGTTCCATCTATCTATCCGCCCCTCCTCCCTCCTCTGTTCCTCAGGTCGTCCATATTCACCACTTCCATCACTCCATCCGTCACTCCAACCAAACAAAATGAAAGTGTTTATTGCAGAGGAGGGCTGACGCTCACGCCTCTCCACAGCCGTTAGCCTTATCAGCAGGCAATCGCTCCGATATTAAAGCTGCCATTCCGCCCATCACTTTCCCTCTGCACATATGATGACTGTCTCTACCTATCAGAGGTAGAGACTGGAGAAAGGAGGAGAGGGGTGGGAGGGAGAGGGAGGGGAGATGCACCTGATCCCCCTGACAGATAAGATGCATGGCAACCCATTTTTCAGTCAAAAACCTGGGTGGAGAAACAAAAACAATAATATTCCTTCATAGCTCGGTGTACAACGAGCCGTGGCGCTGATTTCCGTGCAGCAGCATATTCATAACACGTATCATATGTAACATGCATGTGACCCCTTTACATCGGTACGCAGATGCTTATCAAAATGTAAATCAGCTCACGGATATTGCTGTTGCGTTTAGAAAGCTTATTTGTTCATCCTCTCTCTCGCTCTCTCTATTTTTCTTCCTTTTTTTTTTTACCTTCTCCTTCTATAAAATTGATCAAAAGGAATATTGCGCAGGAGACACAAACATCCTGTAAATAACTGAATAAATACGAGTATTTGAGCGCAGGCACTATTTCTCTTTAGAGAAACCCACAGAGAAACTCTGCTCTGCCTTTCCCCGTTCGCGAGCGCCGATTGTTATTCTCCTCCTCGGCTTATAAAAAATCAAGACGTCGAATCAAAGCACCTGCACCTCTGAGGAAACCTACAAATGAAAGAGAGGGACAAGGCAGGAGAATAAAAGAGTGCGTCGATAAAAACAAGACACTTTAATGCCACCGCTGAGTGACACTTACGAGCTAACAGATTAACTCACGAGCGTTGCATCAAAACTAAAACACAGAAAATCAAAGCAGGTGCGGCGAAGATCGCACGGTGTAATACTGTAACGTAACACTGTAATCCCAGAGTAGTTAAGTAAACTAAGTATTTAACTTTTCTATTACTAAAAGCTGAATTGACATTTTCTTTTTATACAACTACTAACTTTGCTTGTTTATTAGCACTGTTGTACTTTTAACATATTTTAGTATAATTAAGTATAATTAGTGACCTGCATCCGTCTAAAACACGGGTCAGCAGCCTTTACTAACAAAAGAGCCATTTCTGACCTAAAGAATCTGAATGAAACTGTTGCATCGCATAGAAACACAGTCTATTAAACATAAGTTAGCTGATCAACAATACTCATAGATGCAAACAATTAAGAGTTTTTACCACTCTGCCATGGAATTTTTATGATTATTTGGTGCTTTAACTTTGCATTTTTGTTACAATAATATGATGTTTGTGTGGAATTTAGAAAATCGTGGAATATAAATGTCTAAAACATTTGACTTTCCATCGCCTCACAGCAACAAGGTCCTGGCCTTGAACCCACTGGCCCACTCGGGCCCAACTGTGACGTTAAATTGGATAAGTGGAAGAAAATGAATGGATGGATCTGTCTGTGACGATTCTCAGTCATCCAGGTCATCACGGTCTAAGGAGCTTGGAAAGAAAAGCGTCTGGACTTCTTTAAGTTGCTTGAAGATGTTTCACCTGAAACGTGAAACGTCTTCAAGCAGCGTAAAGAAGTCCAAATGGATGGATCGCATACCTTCAAAATATTTACTGCCAGGAGAATGGAACAATTGTGCAGTAGAAAATCCCTAAGAGCAAGTTTAGTCTTACTTTGAAGCAGAGTAGCCACGAAGCCATGAAGGACACTTTGAGTCCTGCCTGTGTCTAGCTGAATCAAATTAAAAGGAGCCTACTTTGATAATATCCAAAACATATAGCTACTGAGTAAGGCCAGTGTTGAACTGATGTCCTTGATTTTCTGTCTGGTGGTGCTCTCTTTCATCCCCAGATGGAAACTTTTTAGCAAATGGAGCATGAGTCTCAAAGTAGATTCACAGTGAACACGAACTGATATATAGGCTACACATGTTACAGTTGGAAATGAAACATTACAAATTTAAATATTAAAAAACAAACTATTTTTCATCTTCAGATTTATAGTTTTTTTGTTTTGTTTCGGTCAAAGCAACAGGCAGCGAACTTTGTGGTCTCTGCCCGAAAGTGTTGTAATTACTTCTTTTGTATTAAAAATATATAAATTAAACAATCAACTATGAAAACTAAGTCCTGTTAACTAAAACTGCTTGCAATATGTTAACGAGCAGCTTGTAATCAAAATATTACAATTCGCGAGACATTTGACTTTTAAGTTCATCAACTTTTAGGACTGTTTATGAATTCGGCCAACTTTTGAAGGTTTGCAGTGTACCTTTTTTTTTTTTTTCAAATTTAATCAAAGACTTGATTAATTGTTAAGGTTATTAAAAACATTGAAATCAGACTTTCCAAGAACCAAGATGTCTTCAAACTGCTTGTTTAGTCAGACAATCAGAAAAACATGAAATGATTAATCCCATTATTCTGGCGATCAGCAGGAAAGCAAAAAATCTTTGTCGGATGCTTTTCAAATGTGAATCTGTTGATTTTTTAATGTCATCATTTGATAAACCAACCACATAAAAGAGATTTGGAATTATTGAAAACATGTGTAAGGAGAATTTTTCTTTTATGTTTATTATGTTTATTTATTTATTTAAAAGTATTATTACATTTTAAAACAGACTCATTCTATCCACTTTAACTCCATTTGCTATAAATAATGATCATATAGACTATTAACAATAAACAATATAGCAGATAATCCCTCAGACATAAATATGGAGTTACACTGAGCTGAAAAGAGAAATCTTCCTTCCCAGCAAACCCAACATGACGATACCCATGACATCATTAAACTCTAATGTACAATCAGGAGTGCCAATCATATAGCACCATGCCTGTCACATGGTAGGACCATGCTGTTACTAGCAGGGGTCCTGGCTCGCTCGCTGTTTATTCACCCCGATCGATCGCTTCCTGCGGATAAGCCAACAGTGCTCCTAAACAAACCAACTGCTGTTATTCAGCCTAAACCAACACACCGGGAATCTTTGATATCTAGCTGAATTCAGCTCATGAACTCTGCCGCAAAATATTGCAAATCACGGAAAACCAAAGCGCGAGTCAAACCCTGTTTTCAGGTTAACACATTGCAGGCGATGTTATTAAAGGAGATGTAGTTTGCTGGCTGATTTTTAGTCTTGCAATCAGCAGGCGTTTTGTGTCTGCTACGGACCCTGCTGCGGCCTTTGCTATCAAATACTTTACAGGCCCTTTCCTTTTTACAAACTGAGCACATGACACCTTTATAATTGCTTCCACTCTTATTAGAGACCCTTTTCAAAGATGGTTGAATAATACACCGAGATGAGTGCAGATGTATGAGTGCCCACAGACACGCTTAAACACAAATACACACTATCTGTTTCTTTGCCGGCTGGTTGATTAATAGATTGTGGCTGCTCTGACACTCTGTGTAGAATAGGCATTTTGCCTTTGATAGGTGCTGACACCAATTCTTCACGGACTGCAGGAGACCAGCAAACAGAAGCAGTACTGGCAAATGACTTGGATGGCAGATATCTCCAGATGTGGGAGAAACCCCATGGATGTCACTCCGCATTCTCCTTGGGACACGTTTAGATCGTTTACTCTGCCTTTCAGAAATGACAATCTGCAGATGTGTGACATATGCGATGCAAATCACATCTGACAATCACTCAAAAACAGCGAATAGGTTTGCGGATCGCAGTGAGCGATGTGGTAAACAATGCACATCTGAAGCAATCATGGTCATCAGAAGTCCAGACTGCTTCAGAGCCACGCTGCTGAATCTTTGGGTGACCTTTTCCAAAAGCACAAGCTGGCAACCCTTCTGCATAAAAAACATTTACTGCGATCTTTAGGGAAACCTCAACAACTGAATAGTGTTTATACATCTAGCTCTAGACTCCTCCCGATACAGAGCACTGCATATCCTAATGCAATATGTGACATACAACGAAAAGCTGGAGGATTACTAGGAGCTCTTTTCTGGGGTTAAAAATATCCAAATGATTAAATGATGCTTGATGTATTTTCTCAGATGTTTATGTGATACAAGATGAAAACATCTGGAAGGCTGCCACTGTCTGAAGGGAGCCTACTGGGGAAATGCGTATTGGAGGAATGAATGGTGACACACAC
>VURO01021387.1:0-10232 GCA_015108175.1 Pelvicachromis taeniatus
GTCATCTACGACCAGCAGCATTTAAGCTGGATGCGCGGCAACCGTCGAAGTGGGATTATTACATTTAACTGGAACTGTCGGCTAGCGAACCTGCTAACTGTGATTTTCTGGTCTTTTACTTCCTCTCCTGGAGAGTCAGGCGGAGAGAAGTTTCGGGGAGCACCACTCGTGCACTGGGCTACCACAGACAAGGAGACACTCTGGAGCAAAGGAGGAGCACAACTGGGAACTGCATTATTTGGAACTGTTGGAATACGTTTTGGAGCACTGTAAGTAAACAAACTGTCTTTTCACCTCAGTCTAAAAACCGCGCCTGGGTCCTCTTTCCCTCTCACTTTTGTGACAATTCCATCTGAGAAGGGAATAAGAGCCGGTCTCCAACAACCGCTGGTCTCTTTTAAACGCCGGGCCGGCCGGATAATTTTTTAAATAAGCGCCCAGGCTACTAAAGGAAGATATACGGTATTCAATATCAAAAAAACTTCAAAGCACTACCTTATAAAAACTAAAAGCCTGATCCTACCTAATGCTTGAATACTTAGCAACCAAACGCAACAATAAGATCCAATCAGCCTGTTAAATTCATGTTGGTATCTCATTATCTGCACCGACAACTCTCTTTGGCACGTTTCATTGTAATGTAAAAAAGCTGACATTTAAAACTGAAATAGGCATCAGCTGCTTCATTAATTGATTTTCTTTTACAAAAAAAAAGTCAATTTACTTTCTTACATCAACACACTCAAACACACAAAAATATAGCCTAATTAATAAAGAATGGCAGTGAAGTCATTCAAGGTTGTATAACACTCACGCCTCATGTCTCTGAAGTAGATTGTCTGTCTGTTGGGGTTGAGGAGCTGGATAACCGAGTCGTCGTTGTTCTTCACCCGACAGCTGATGATCGCCATCTCTCCCTCCACCACTGTCACATTGTCTGTCACCAGGTTCTGACTCACCACTGGACAAAACAAAGACACAGACACAGAAATGAACACTGGCGTTTAGCCATCAAGTACTAGAAAGAAAAACCCAACAGAGGTCAAACTTCTTTTTTTTTTCAAAGTCAGTAAAGAGTCTTTACTGTCTTTGTGGGAAAGATACTGTTATGATATGTTATGATATGTTTTTAATCTTCAAATATTGAACAGATGATATGTAATTCTGCTTTATTTGAGCAACTGTTTTAGTGTAATGCAATATTTAATGAGTCAACATTCAGCAGGTGGTGGACCGAGCCAGCTTAATATGTGTCCAATAAACAGAACTGAGAAAGCTGGGAAACCGCTCAGGAAGCCCACGGGCTGTGAAAAATTGGTCACAGCCTTCATTGGTCATCAGTAGCCAGTTAGACTTCTGCGCTTCCTTGTTTCACAAGCAATATCTCTGCCTGAAGAATGAAAAATGGATTCTTTCTTGCTACTTGGTTTGAAAAACTGCAGTAATAATGTCCCAGACTTTGCTGTGGGGTAGCATCTATTGTTGCAGCTGATGGTGGACCTTGAGTGGCTTTGGTTTATTTCTAAATGATTACTACAAAACCAACACTTGGCAGCTTGTCAGTGGTGGGTGCTAGTTATGTTCATCCCTGCAATATTTTTATTTGGCGAGATACACACACGACTGGATGCTCTAGGCTAAACGGAACACTGGACAAACAATAACAGGGAGTCAACAAATTAGCAAAAAGGAAAACTAACTTTTTCAAATACTTATGACAGTCAAGGTAGAGGTGTGGAACAGTCTGCAGGAGCACACATTAATGTACTTTTATCAAACCTGTTTCCTAGAAAATACAATGTACTGCAACAGTAACTGCGTTTTTAAGGAAGCATAATTGTAATCAAATTAGTTTTTCATTAGCATAATTATTAAATGCTTTTAATTAAGACATCTGGCAAATGAGAAAAAATGTTGATAGTGAATATTGTCTTTTTGCCCCCCCCCGAAATGTCATTTCTTGCATTACAATATCCAGTTACGGTAAATGTGCGATTGCTAAGCGTACTGTTGAAGAGCCCTTAAAAGCAGTAGTGCATCTGGAAACATAGATTCACACATTTAATTGCAGCTGCTGTCTCCTGCCTACGTTAAGGGATTTTATTTCTAAATCCACATACATGCTTTGGTGTCACCACTGTACAGTGTTCATGCAACACCTCCAAGCAACTATGATGCAGTTTATAAATATCACTCGTTAATTAAAATAAATTGCCCCTGATCAAAACTAAAAGTGACAAAGTGCAAGGTAATGGTCAAACAATTTAGCTACACTATATAGACAAAAATACTGGGCCACAACTCTTAATCTTTGGATTCAGGTGTTTTTAGTCCGACCCCTACAAATGTACAGGATCCCAACACTGCTACAAGTCACCTCTTACATATTCCACGATCAACTGTAAGTCGTATTATTGCAAAGTGGAAGCATTTAGCTAGCATTTAGCTAGCACAGCAACTTAGCAATTAAGAGGGCAACCATGTAAAGTAACAGAGCGGGGTTGCTCAGTGTTGGAGTATACAGTGTGTAGAAGTTGGCAAAGCTCTACACTCAATTGCATTGCTGAGAAGCTGTTGTAGATGTAATGTGTCGATGGCTTTGTTCATATGGTATATATCCTGCATATCTCCATTATGCATTGGGGCTTTGAGTCAGCTATAACTGGCGGTATAGCTAAAGACAACTTAAAGAAGCACGTAAATGCTATAACCACAAACTTCAGACAGAGCACATATTCAATTTCAACTCCCATCCACAGCAGACGGAGGAAGAGTTCCAGTTCATTACAGTCTATCAATAGTAAAGCAGAAATTTACAGCCTGAAACTACCAGCAACAATGCAAGGCTGGCTGACAATCTCAGCAGCTTCTTTGCCTGGTTTGCAGAGGACAATACAGAAGCCAAGTGGGCTTGACCAAGTACAAGGTCCTGATGGAGTACAGGCCTGTGCTGACCAGTTTACAGGTATATTTACCTTTAGTTTTATTAATTGTATTATTCTGTTGTTACACATGCCTATCAACCTATTTCTCCATTCAAACACCATTGTCAAGTCACTAAAGTCATCAGCTTTTGAAAAATTGTCTTATTGGACAGTGAACAGCATGAAATGTATTAAAGGTAAGTGCAACAGCACCTTTACTTAGCACAAAGAGCAAACCTTCTGCTCAAAACTTGGTTGACTTTTCCAGCTGGACCTTTAAAAGTTTAATGTTGGCCTTCATTGAGACTGAGCGAAAAAGCCTTTAGGACACTAGAAGGCATTACAGCTACACTCCTTCCTTCATAACAGGACCACAAACACTGGATCTATATACAGTAGGAAGCATATCATGAACAGCAGCGAGCGCTGATGACTCCATCTCTGTGTTTATACAAGGGGCATTAAGGCAGAGTGTTGACTGTAGGTCACCTGCATTTTGGAAGTGCTCGAAGCCAAATGTAGTACTTGTGCAAAAGTAGAAAATGGAGTAGAAAAATGAAGTGAAGCCTGTGAGGTAGTTCAGCTAGTTCAACTCGAACTGCACTGTTTAATACACACCCACTTCTTTCACATCATATACCCAACACACCCTCTTATATGGTGGTTTGTACTGAAACTGCAAAAGTGACACACGTTGAATTTTTGCCTCCTGTTTTTGACCCCTCTGTCCCAACAGAACCAACCTATAACCAGGTGGTTATTTACTCATTACACTAAAATTTCTGTATGTCATATAGTTGTTGGTAGCGACAAGCTTGAAGCCTGCACCTCAAACGTAACCTGTATTCTGCTGGAACAGAGAAGTGAGGCCTTTTTAAATATATATCAAACACATGGGGAGATGTAAGACTCAAAAAACATGACCCAAACTTTTTCTGTGCTGACACATTTAAGGACAGAACAATAAATACTTCATGCATCTTTCTGCAGAGCAGCTGTGGGAAGCCTCTTTCTAAAGTTGCTACTGTACACTGGTGAACTCAAATGAACTCAGCGCAGACAAGCCATGATTGAAGGCCTTTGGGGAACGTGCAATAACTGATCACTGTTTACTTATAGATTCACACTGCAGAGGGTGTGCATGCGTGGAACATTTGCTGCTATGTAGCACCGCATACATCTCCTTAGACATTACTCCGTTATCTATACCATTCCACAGAATATCCGAACTCGTGCTGGCATGGTGCACATCACCTGAGTGTCAGCAAGGATACAAGATGTATGGTTTTCCTTCCACTGGGACACACTGGAGCAGATAAAACAATAAACTGTCAAGCCTGACGCCCAACATATGTCAGACCAGACTATTTTCAGCCTGATACTGTGCAATCTGAGACCATCATCACCAGTCTCTGCTGGCCAACGCTGCTTTTGATTAGTTTTAATTTAATTTAATGAAAGATCACACTGCAGCAGCATCGCACCTAATAAATGTGACAGCTATTATAAACAGTTTAATAAGAGGCTACAACTTCCTAATGGGGTTGGGAGTTTCTAGTAAATTATTTTTTATAATTATTGAATTTATGCTTAATTCAAAATGAGAGCTGCTGATAACGTGCTAAGTTGCTGCTGTATATGAATACATCACATCGGTATGCGGGGCTAAACAAATGTAAAATGCACAAATAAATGAACACTATTGTTTCTCCTCTATTACTCGACCTACAAAGGAGGCTGCTGTTTTGCCATTACCCTGATTGCAGTTTGAGAAACTATGGATAAAGTGTTTGAAACCCCCCACCACCACCACCAGCATCACCACCACCATCAGCCCATACTTCCCTCCTACATGGTGATGAAAATAGAATCTCGAATATATCTTCTCAGTTAGGCTAAAAGGGCCGACTCAGGGGTGGAGAGGGGGGGGTGAACAGTGAAGGAAACTAAAAGAACACAGGAAACATCAACTGCTAATTTGCATGCCTCAGTTGTCAAGCACCTCTAAATATCCCTGCCATTTAGAAGACAAGGAGGATGAGGTGGGAAGAGAGAAATTGCATCCTCTGATGCTGACAGATAAGGATAGACAGCTTAACAAACGAGATTCAAATCAGCATCCCTTGGTGGCCTGAACGCAGCCCTAAATAAATGAACCGCACTGTCTTTAATATTCAAGACCCAACCTCGGTTTTCAAAGATGTGCAGAGGTGGGTGGTAGGGTGGGCATCTGGTTATGATAATGCTACTACTACTTACGTACTACAAAATGCATTTTAAGACATCCGCTGAAGGTTACAAGGCAGCAGCAGGGTGCTGCAAGGTGCCTGCTAACTTGCGTTGTAAGTCACTGGAAGTAGCAGGAAGGACTTCAAACGGTGGCTGTCTTGTCAGCTGCTTAATTGTTCCTGTTGTGCAAAATAAACAAGTCTGACATGCTGGAAAACGGTGCAGGGAGGTGGAGGAGCTTTACACTAATTAATGGCCAACAACAACCATGTGCCACAGCCACCTACGACGCTGCCAGAGGAGCTTCGGAAAAGTAGTTCTGACGTTGCAGTGGACAACGGCTGTAAAAATCTGGTTTTTCTTTTGCTTTTTAGCTTAAATGTTTAGAGAGGCCCCGCGACCCTGAAAAGGATAAGTGGCTGAGGGAGGGAGGGAGGGAGGGAGGGAGGGAGGGAGGGAGGATGGATGGATGGATGGATGGATGGATGGATGGATGGATGGATGGATGGATGGATGGATGGATGGATGGATGGATGGATGGATGGATGGATGGATGGATGGATGGATGGATGTTTAGAGAGGGAAGTGTGTCAGAAGGCCAGTAAGTTATTCTTCATAAGTTATTCTCAGGTGCTTAAAGTTTTTGTGGCTCCCTGCTCTTCTGAGTCCTAACTTCAAGTGATTTGTCCTGTGAAAAGTTTCGCAGGCTTACTTCTGTGTGAAACGGGGGAAAAAAAAAAAATGTCTGTCTGTTTTGATCATTTTATCGTCACCATGTCAACCATTTGAGCCTAAAACAGCTGTTTGGATGTCACCGTGACATATGCATCAGAGCGTCTTCAGGTGATCGTGGAATAAATATGCAGATTGGCCGTGTGCTTCTTCAGTACCTGTGAAGGATTTATATAATGTGCCTGTAAGCCCTTTTTGATGTGTGATAACTCATCAAGAAGTGTGACAAGTGTTGCAGCATCACGATTACCAAGTGAGGGGTAGGAGTAAAGGACTAATGATACCCTGCCTTCAAACAAAAGTCTCACACTGAAGCTTTTAGCGGGGTGCATTTAGCTACCACTGACAGTCCTGCACCACAGTATGACAACAGTAGGAGATAAACTCTCATAACTGAAACAGACATTATGATAATGGCACATCAGAGATGGTGGGAGTGATATGTAATTGCTAGCCTGAGCTGCACTTAATGCATTTCCTCCAAATGTTTAAATCTATCACTTAATTTGCCTTTTCCATTAAAAAAAGGAGCTTGTGCATTTAGACACAAACACAAAAGCACTATTGCCATCCATTTGACCGGCGGACAGATGAAGAGACCAACAGTGTAACAGCAGAACCGGAGCAAACAGCAGAGAGAAGTCAAACACAGGTTAGCACTAAGCAGTTGAGAGGCACCATGGGAAAGTTGGAAGGCTCATTTCTTGGTCAGTCTCACAGCTGTGTTAGTATTCAGCAAAGCTTGCGAGTGCACATCTTTCCTATTTCCAGTGCAATAGACGACATATACTCGGAACAGTAGAATAATCTGCATGAATCTCGACCAGGGAACTGCCACTCTATAGGCATAAATCACTCCTTTATTGACCTGATATTCTCAATCTTCACAGTCTGCAGCAGCTGCTGGAAAGTATAATGTGATTATAGGAAAGCATATAATAATGACTGGAGAGCTCACTGACAATGATGAAATACTGTATGGTAGATTTATGTTGACTGCTATCCTATACATGCAAAAGATACTGGCTTTTAATAATTACAAAATAATAACAAAAATAAATCAACTTAAATCAACTTTTGGAATGAAAAATATAAATGAGCTTTATTCTGCTTTATTTTAACAATGTGCCTTTCTCTTACTTACTTAAATTACTTAAATATCCCTTTGGTGCATTCCTAAATGATTAAATATTTCAAGAGGCTGCTTAAGAGTAATATTTTAAATGAAAACTTTAAATATCTGACAAAGGCAACTTTAATTTCAGCTTCAGCATTACTAAGGAGGGCAATTTCACTGCTGGCTCATCGCATACTGGCGATAAATGCTCTCTGTACCCACTTTGTGTAATTTTAAATGTAAAAAGCATTCCTAAAGACTTCAAGAGACACCACTCAGTGTCTGAGATAGAGTCTGCCGGTGTCTGAAGTCAAAGGCAAATGTGTTTTGCTGGTCACATCACTGTTGCTGCAGTAAAATGGCGAGAAGCTGTGTTATGTGTTTAATGTTGTGAAAAGAGGCATTTTGAATCTAAAACACTATCTTTTTTTCTGAAAAAAAACCATTTCTAAGTCAAAAAGCAAGACTGTGATTAATGCTCACCCTGTCTGCTACCAATGCTGGTGTCACAGCAGGAAAAACACTAATCGGTGCAGCGAGACTGTGATGAAAAAGCAGTAAGACAGTCAATCTGCTATCAGTCAGTTTGTGCTTGGACGGGGTTAAGTTGGCAATTACAGAAATTGTAATGTAAAAATGTCATAACCAGAAAACATACAATTGCAACCTGTTTGAGTCTCATACTGGAAAAGATGCATCATGAGCAAATTGTGCTCATTAGCACAGACTCTGATTGATTGCAATGCGATGGCAAGCTGTCTGAGACTGATTGCAGTCGGTCTGAGTTGAACTGTAATTGTGCAGAGAAAGGTAGTCTGTGCAATCACCTTGCAATCAAAAGTGGTCGCCCACAGGCCGAGCATGTTATATGCTCCAACTGTGAGAGACAAGTTGGTTATGGCAACTGCATGCAATCATTTGCAGAATGTTAAAAAAAGAAAAGAAAAAAAAAAGATCCAGTGCAATCACTGGGAAACTATTCATTTTTCCTGGTCGCAAGGAGGTTGGCGTCCTATTTTTAGCAAAATGTGACTGAGCCATAATACAGATTGTTGCATGTTTTGTAGATTTTTGCAACCAATAAGATATTCCAGAGCACAACCCGCACTGGTGAAAGGGTCTCCAGTGTCTCAAAATATGATCACCCCTGGTCCTGACCAAGGTGTGACCACCAGTAATATGTGACAAGTTTCCAAACTTGTCACATATTACTGTATGTGACAAGTTTGGAAAGCAAATGTGTGATACTGTATATTGTATTAGACCACTGCGTGCTGCACTGGGCTCTTCCTTTAATCTGCATTAACACAAATATTTGTACTGACCTACTACCCATCCCCTGGCTCTATCGGCTAACTAATGTTGCAGATATGGGAGAGACATAGTTATTTGGAGTAAATTTGGACTATATTAACAGTGTTGTTTCTAGGAAAAATTGTGGTAGAAGTGATGACTGTGCAGCGGAAGGAATATATGGCGCATAGTGCATGTGGGTGTGTATCCATGTATGTCTGTGCTATTTTATTTCTCAGTCATACCTTTAGCCAACACCATGAGTATGCAAAGCTGCTACATGAAATCTGAATTTTTTAAAAAATCAGTGTCACATCATCTGTCCTCTGTACCATCTAAGAGTGTTTCTGCAACGTGTCAGTGTATTATAAATGGATTGAGCAAATGTGGAAGAGGAGGAATGGGGGGAAAAAAAGAACACTATGAGATAACCCCACAATTACTGGGAGGACATGCAGAAAATCTTCCCTGTGCCCTTTCAGGGGTTATCAAAGTACAGCTTGGACAAAGAGACTTCATCCTTTAATCAGCACTCTAGGAAAAAAACTCAAATTCAGTATGGGTCACACTTATGTTTTTTCATTGCTTTTTTTTTTTTTTTTTTATAGGAGGGCAAATAAGAAAAAGATTATTTTGACTGCAGGGCAAATCACCTGATCATGACTACTTAATGAACTAAAAAAACTCCTGATGTGTTCTGATGTATTCCCAGGTTACTTGTTACCTGAATAATCTTCAAACATTACAGATTCCACCACAGTAGTAGTGTTTAAACTGCATATTAATAGCTCCACGGGGCTAACTAGTATAAGCAGGTAAAGCTTAGCAACAACAGCAGAACATACAGAAATGAAATCATACCGGTGACTATCTAGAAGGTCTAGAGCCTAGATTAGACACTTTTTATGCTCTGACAAATGCAAACAGATATATTTAAAATAGTTGGAATGTGTTTTTAAAGCTCTAGCATGCACTAAGTAGGATGTACATCTAACATTTGCTGCTTTGTCAATAGCCAACAACGTATTTGGGCCCATGGCACTGAGAGGGGACAAGATTTAAGCCTGTGGCCATCCATGTCAAAAAGTCAGAGCAGCCAATCCTAGATTAAAGTTGTCAGACAATGACACTCCACACTTCACTGTGCAAAGCTAGCCTCAGGCCCAAATTCACTAATACTGCCACGGAAGGGGGGAAAAAAAAATGTCATGTTCCATTTGCCGAGGCTAACGGCTGCATATTTCCATTTGATTCAGAAAGAATTGTATGCATATTAAGTTAGGTCACAGCAATGGCCACCGTGACAGTGACGAAGATTATCAACGGAAAATTAAACCCACTGTAATGCAGATATCAAAAATGATCTCGGATAAGTTCTGAGAGTCACTCTCTGAGAATCGGTTTTGCAGATTTTGTTCTGTACATAATGACACGTGTATACCGGATTGAAAGATAAAAACGTTGCTAAAAAGATCAAATATTAATCCAAGAATCAGTCTGTCAATGTATTTTTTTTTTTTAAATCCACATATCAGCTCTCCCTGTGGTGATATTAGTAGTAATAGTACTGCTGTTGCATTTTTTATCAGCTCGGGTATTAAACATGCATTTATTAATGCCTTGTTTTAGTCAGGAACATGACGCAACGTACAGTAATCTTATACAACACGCTACATTTTCTTAAGTTACATATTTAACATTTGTGCGCCGTGACGCTCTCTGCGCAGCTTGCGATCACCGCAACCGATCGAGGGATATTAATTTCCCTTTGACATTCAGAAGAGCTGCGTGTATCCGAGTACATGCTTAGTGAACAGCATACGATCATTTTCTTCTATTTTCTTGGTGGGGTTCCTGCTGATAAAATGACAAATCTTTGTGCACTGGCTCGTACAACACGCGTGTGGGAGAGTGTGCTTTTGTGCGAGGTGCAGAAA
>VURO01021389.1:0-16484 GCA_015108175.1 Pelvicachromis taeniatus
GATAGGGTGAGAAGTTGGGCCATCCGGGAGGAGCTCAGAGTAGAGCCGCTACTCCTCCGCATCGAAAGGAGCCAGTTAAGGTGGTTCGGGCATCTGACAAGGATGCCTCCTGGGCGCCTCCTGGGTGAGGTGTTCCGGGCATGTCCCACCGGGAGGAGGCCCCGGGGCAGACCCAGGACACGCTGGAGAGATTATATCTCTCGGCTGGCCTGGGAACGCCTTGGTGTTCCCCCGGATGAGCTGGAGGAGGTGGCTGGGGAGAGGGAGGTCTGGGCTTCTCTGCTTGGGCTGCTGCCCCCGCGACCCGGCCCCGGATAAGCGGCAGAAGATGGATGGATGGATGGATGGTCTTTCTAAAATTCTATAACACATACACTAAATATGACATAATTATTTAGCTTGTTTTTGAAATGTCCTAAACAATCAGAGAATTCCAGCTCATCTGTGGTTAATTTGCTCTGTTGAAATAACCTACTTCATGTATTTTTATCTCTGTTTCAGTAACCAGTATAAGAAGTTTCCACAAATGACTTCTTATCACCGAATGCTGCTGCACCGTGTGGCTGCCTACTTTGGCATGGACCATAACGTGGATCAGACGGGCAAGGCTGTCATCATCAACAAGACGGGCAACACACGCATGTGAGTGTAGTTTGTCTTTGGCTCCGATTTCAACTAGTCTGCTTAGATTGAATGTCCAATTAATACTCAAAGTTCAATCCTGTTCCAAAACAAAACACAGATGCAAATATCAGCCGTTTGTTTGTCAGCAAGAGTACACAAAAGCTTTTTTCATTTTGATTTAATTATTGTTCATTAAATAAGTTCAAACTAGGACATTGGTCGTTGTGGAAAATGGATTTTTATTTAACTCTGTATCAGTGTTTCAACTAAGAAAGAAGCAAATTTATAACTGAAATAATACTTGTATTGAGGTATCGATTGTGCCAACAGCAGTTTCACCTTAGATGTTAAAGTGGACAAATATACTATTTGAGGATTTGTTGAAGCACATGTTGACATATCATTAGATCTAGAAATAAACAAACAAAATCTGAGCACATTTATGACTCTGGAGGTACCAGCATTGCAAAATTTACTGGCTTTTTGTTCTATGATTCATAAAAGTTCACCGATTCAGCCAAACTCTGTTTTATCTACATTTATTTACTATATCAGTTTTCGCAAATCCACTCAACTTTTCTATGCATGATTTGATGGATGTACATTTAAGAGCATCATGTCTGACACTGTCAGATTGGGCATTAAACTTTCTTTAACTGTCAAATCACCCATGTGGTATTTGATTTGCACGGATGTGACAGCATTGCAGGCAGCAGTCTTGTGAGTTCACAGCTAGTGAACAGTCGTCTTGTGTCCTGTCTCATGCACGATTTACTTAAGCAGAATATTTCCAGTATTAAGAATGCAGCTGATGCTGTGACACAGCTTTAGAGCTTTGGACAACAGTTTCTTCCCCAGATGCTGCCAAAATCTTGTCTTGAGTTCATATGTGAACTAATTTAAAAACGCGCATTTTGTTTCACCATTCACCATTTTTGTTTCTTTGTTTGTATAGCCCAGAACAAAGGTTCTCTGAACACATCAAGGATGAACGCAACATGGACTTCCAGAAGAAGTTCATCCTCAAGAGAGATGACGCTAGCATGGACAAAGATGATAATCAGGTACATTGATTGTTATCACAATCACTTTTTTGTATTTTATGCATGGTATGCAGTGGTTAATTTGTTTTTTCTCACTTCCCATGCACACTAGTGTCTTTTTTAGCTCCGCCAATGAGGTGGATCCCTCACTGAGTAACAAAAGCTTCTATAGGCTTGTTTCAAGTACTTTTTCTTAATGACTTTAAAAGAAACACTTGGGGTCTGTATGTAAGAGTGGTTCTCAGTCTTGCTGACACATGTTGATGGACCCCACAAAAGTCATAGCTGGATTTAATGACATGTGATGTTTGACATGTTTTCATTCAGTCAGAAACGACAGATTGCAGAGGCATCCGGATGTGTGAACAACAAGAATTGCAGCAATTTCTTGGCTCAGTTCTGTAGTCATCTAACATAACCTTACCGAGGAGGCTAATTAGCTGTGTCAGTGATAGTTATGAGAGAATGCAGGGTTTGGCCAGTGCTTACACAATACTGTTAAAGTTGCACAGTTATCAGTTCGGGGTGAAACTGCATTTGTTATAAGAATATGAAAATTGATACATAGAAATACATTTAACAGTTTAATCTACAGAATCTGGAATAATCCCACTTAAATTCCACTCATAGGCTATATATAAATAATTGCATTTCTCTGTCTGATCCTGATAAAACCACATGGGTTTGTTTTTTTTTTTTGGTTTGACATCCTATGGTTTTCATATACTGAATCTTTTCTTATTGCTAAATTGTGGTGATGAATTTAGGATGACGACTGGGAACTGCTTGCCTGCACCATTTCCTCCTAACCCAGCATCACAAATATCACTCGTATATTGGTTATATTCCACATTCTCCTACTCTCATACAGTTTACTGTCTTTAAGACGGTTCAAAATCTGGCTAAGCCTAACATTATGACCACTTGTACAGATGAACGTTAATTACCTTATTCCAACAGCAAAGGTCAGAGATATTAGACATTAAATGACAGTTATTGTTTGTCAAGGTTTTGATTACAAAATCTAAAGACTTGGCTTTCATAAAGACGACATCATTGTCATAAGAGTAGCGGAAAGCTTTTACTAAATGTATCCAAACTCCCCATCAGCAGTTATGAGTGTCTTTTTAGCGCTTTCCTTTAGGGGACATTAACCAAATTAGGGATTGTATTAGAGCAAATCCAAACTGTTTTGGCTTAGAACTTACAGCAATTAAATCATCATATGCTCAAGTCTGTGTAGCAGATCCTCAGAGGACCTGTGTGTTGTACCCAAAAGAATAACGAAGTTCCCTGCAGTGGTGGCCATAACGTGACAGCTTTGGGGACCCCATAACTGTGAAACTTGGCTTTTGCAGTGCAAAACTTAAATTTGATCTATGTAGGACAGCTATAACATTCAACAATTTTATGAAATAGTTTTCAGTTTATTTTAAAAGGAACTTGATCTTTGCATGCTTCAATATTTCAGTAGCTCCTGAGATTTTAAATTAAACTTCAAATTGGACATTTTCACATACAGAGACAATTCTTCATTTTGGAATTACGAGATTCAAAATTGATTTTTGAGATTGATCACACCGTTTTATTCATTTCACCAGTGTCTGTTTGAAGCTATGACACTTTTCCCTAATGCTTATACAGATTTGTCCTACTCTCGTGTATGATTCTATGTTCTCTCACGTTTGTGGTGTTAAAACTTCCCACGCTGACTCATCCCTTGAGCACTCACTTTGCAGTTTTCATTCAGCTGTCTTGTTTTGACAACAGACATCTGCTCGTCCTCACATTCTATTGTTATCTTGTGCTTTTCTGCTACTTTTCTTGACAGCAGGTTGCACAAAGTGTGACAAAATGTGTTTGAAAATTAAATTGCAAGCTTAATTGTTTTCCATTGTTATTCTCACCCCAAACGTTAGATCCGTGTGCCACTGCAGGACGGGCGGCGTAGCAAGTCCATTGAAGAGCGAGAGGAAGAATATCAGCGGGTACGAGACCGGATCTTTGCCCGAGAAGTAAGTATTGAACATGGATGGAGTAGCAAGTTCTTGCAGTGCATATTTCCTCATATGTCAACGGCACCAGTGTTTACTCAGAAATAAAACATTTTGTGATAAACTTCCACAATATCAACAATTACCTTCACTTAGTAATTTACTTTGTGTTAAACAGTGATTTTTAATGATCTGTTCTTTTTTTTGGGTTGAATAATTGACAGTTGCATTTTGACCAGATGCTTGTGGTAGACATTAACAACTTTGGACATAATTTAATGGGATTTCTGACTATTGTTCTTGGCAGAATTGGTTAAGTTCAGTACAGTTTGTTGTTTTGTAGGAATAACCTACATTTTAAGCACATCACACATAATTTAAATGGGTTAAGGTCAGAAAGACTCCCTCCTATCAACTGCTTTGATTTGTGTTCAGTGCGAGATGTCTGAGGTATTTTTCCTCCTCTATCGTTAGTGTTTAGTGTTTTTTGAGTTGTTTGGAGCCATATGGTCTTAGACTTTGAAGGCTCAGTACTGCTACGACATTCATGTCCACAATGAGTTTAAGTAAACTTCAGAGTTTTATCTGTGCTGCCTTTCCAGTGAGTCCCTCATCTCAGATGGCACCAGCTTGGACTGCTGGCATGAGTAGTCCATGTTGAAAATGTAGACTGGTGAGAATAGTGGTAAACTTACCAAGGCTGCATATCAGAACAAGGATGTCATAACGCCTGCCTGTAATGAGATTGAAACTATGACTGGATGTAGTCCAAAACGCTGGAGTTAAAGCTCGTCTGCTGGTGGAGAGAAACACTGAAAAGGCAGTTTTGTGTTTTATTTTTATTTGCCACGCTCATTTTGCTGTTCTCTTGTGAGGTTCTTGATCCCAGACTGGGAATCTCTACTTTATTTTATGCCAGATACTCATAAATCCACGCCTGTATACCTTTTTGAAATGGAAAATACTGCTTGTCTTAAGTGCTTGTGAAAGAATCATACATTTCATAATGTGCAGGTGTCCTTTTTTTTACAGTCTTCTCAAAACGGCTACATCAATGACAACAGGTAAGATCCTACATTCTACTGAAGACTTCAATGTTTGTAGTGCATAGACGCCATCATGGCCATCTGTCCTATTAACACTATAGTGTGTTAGGTTTTAGTTATGAGAGGTAGGCAGCTATCTAATGAAAATATTAAAAAGTATCTGTATGAGTTGATTTTTTGTCTTCTTGCAAGTTTACCTTGTGTAAAATTTAATTGTAGAGGAGAAATCTAATTTAGCTCCTTTTTGTTTTTAAATCTTTTTTCTTTCAAATGATTAAAACTACTGTGAGTGACACTGTTTGAGAGAGATTTGTGCGTAGTGGAAGAGTTTCCTCCCCCCTCTCTCTCATTTTGATAAGAATTTGACTCAAAAGCAGTTACACTAAGATAACGCCTAAGCAACCTGTCCGCTGAACTTGAAAGACTATCATGATATAATATGCCGAGAGAAACGGGAATGATTGACCAGTCAACTTTTTGCCTTGTCTGCATTTTGTTTTTCTCCCTTATTTCTTTGGGTGGTGAAAGTTGCAATGAACCTTCCTGTGCCTCTCACACCACTCGTTGTCATTCTTCTTTAAACCCTATCCTGTTCTCCACTCCAGTCCTGTAACTCTAGCGTTTTCTCCTAATGTTAACCCCAACAGACTTTCCACTGAGGGCTACTGCTCTAGCTCTCAAAAGAGGAGGCAGATCTTTAGGTATTGGGGTGCTGCTGACTGACTTGTGTGTTGCCATGCCCATTTTTCAAAGTGGTTTGGTGATGATAGTAGTGACCTGTGGTGGTTATTATCTTTGCTTGGCGTAGTCGGCTGATTAATGCCTATTCCAGCATTGCACTTTTGGGCTTCCCAAGACCCATGCATGGCTGCTTTGTGGTTTCACTGGGGACTCACTGACCTACTTACCCTTTCACCCATCCACCATCAACCACATCTTTACACAAAGTAACCTCATTGCTTTCACAGTAATCTGTTTGTTTTGTGGTTGACTCAGTCTTGTAGTTTTTGTTAACATGTCAAATGTTGCATAGTATTGCATAAAATATACAAGTAGTGCGCATGTGTAGTAGTGCTCTCCAACTGAGATGGTAATTTAAAAATAAGAACCACGAGGCTCAGTAACATTTTCATTATTGATTAATACTCTCTACTTTCATCTATACAGTGTTGGGAAATATTCATGATTACTAACGAGTACTGTGTCGTCCCTTATATGGAAGCCATAAAAATGTCTCTTGCATCAATAATACTTGTATATAAAAGAGATACTAAAAATAGCTCTGTTTGCATGCTTAACATGTTTGTGGGCCTTTGCGCCCAAAGTGTCCGACCTGCTCCAGCCTTGACTCTGATTTCTGTAGCTACCCCATGCTACTCAGATGTTATCATCAGACCCTTGTAGTGTTTTATGTTGCTTGAACAGGTCAGGCATGTTGTGGCGTATCCTGGATTACCAACATTTCCACTTGTCCTTAAACTAACCTCTGTTAGGGGAGTTTTGTCGTAAACACATGGCAAACCTTAAGATGTAATGTGTCCTAGCCCTTGACGTTTGGGAGTGGTAAAAATGTTTTAGTACGTATGTGTACTCTGTTTACTTGGAGAAGACCAGCAAATATGCTGGTAACCTGTGAATCGTTCAAGTGCAGAAATGTATGGTTTTCATGCCTCTGCACTTAACAGCACATTCAGTTGTTTGGTGCCTTTCGGGAGTTACTGGAGTTTTCATTTGTGGTCAAAGGTAAAAAGTCCCACAGGCCACGTTTTTGGGCTCAGCTTTAAAATTCTTATGGAAGAAGATTTAGATTAATAATACGATAAAGTGTTGGCATTTTGCATACAAAAGGTTAAAGGCAGAGGCCAGACAAACATTGATAAAACTGGTGAAGGCGTAGGTAATTCCAGTGTTTTTATTACGCAAATATGAACAGGATCTATTTTATATACTCTGCTGTCTGTAACGTGTTTGTGTAGTGAAATGTAGACGTTAAGAGTTTTCAGAGATTAAATATTTAGGATTCTTAAAAATATATAATTTTTACCATATGAGTAATCCGTTTAAAACAATTATACTTCTGTTATCACTTAATTTATGCTAATTTTAGAAGTTTGACATGGGAACTGAAACAGAATTATGTATGTTTGAAGTGTTTTTCTTTCCATCTAAAGAAACGTTAACCTTTTAGAGAATGCATGCTGTTAAAATAAACCCCTAAAATCACAGACTTGTTGACGTTCTTCAGTTTAATGAACCCACACAAAAGCTTTGGTTATAACAACATCTAACAAGGAAAATGACTGGGGTGCAGAACAGCAAGAGTCTTATCTCCCCTCCTTCCCTTGTTTGTGTGTTGTGATGGGGGAATGCTGTCGTGAGGAGATGAAATATCATGTGATCAACAACAGAATCCCTCCTCCTCTTTCTTCTCGTGCTGCTCTCATCTTTGTCTGCAGAGCGAAGCGAACGAGTGTGCGACTGCTTGTACAGAGAATGTCAGCGCACACACCCTCTTCCTTAAAATAGGCTGTGCAGAGAGAGGCCTCAAAATAGATCCCCCCCATTAATTCGGTCTCTGAAATATTTATGAGCCACAGCCACCTTTTAAGCAGTTCTCTCTATTACTGTAGTTTTACAACCATTAACACATCTTCGTGCTCATCGTGGAGATTTCAGCAATCTGTCTGACATATTATGAATTCATTTCAATCTTTTCTCTGTACATGGATATACTCTGTTTATAAACCTCTAACGATGGGCTGAAAAAAAGTTACAGCCTTGATGGGTGATTTTCTTTTCTTTGCTTTTTTTTTCTTGCAGAGCCTTAAAATTGTTTACCTGCAAGGTCTTCTTTGTCCTACAGTATTTTAGCAGCAGGTGCATTTTTCTTTTTAAGTTTTATTTTTAATAAATTCCTCTTTTTTCTTTCTCTCACACGGAGCTAGAACTATAGTATTCCTAATGCTGGCATTTAACTGGCAGCCCCAGCCATTCACGTGATAGTGGGTTTCCTCAGAGTGGTGGTTACTGTTTCAGCATGATCGTTGGTTTTCTTGGCAGCTACCCTTATCTAGGGTGACAGCATCACAACAACACAATGCGTGTGTACACATCAGTGTAGCTTAAAGAACTATATCGGTGAAGCAGTTGTAGCAAGTGTTTATTTTTGTGAGTATTGTGTGCGAGTCTGAGTGCTGGTGTACATGTGCTCTTAATGAGTGTTTATGTACATCTGGTATTAATTCAGTAGAGTATGTGTCTCGTTTCTATGCCATTTCCTGTCTTAGTGGAAAGACAATGCATTTTTAAGTGCATGCCTTATTGTTTCATCTGTGTTAATATGTTTAACATGTTTATGCAAGTATTTATGTTCTCTATGGGAATGATGTCTACAGTCTTTGGGCCTTTTCACACCTGGAAATCCAAACTAGGTTCATATTTTATTAAACTGATCTGGTTAGTATGTGAATGAACTCTAAAATAGTTACCATACCGCTTGGACTTGATATTGATTTCATAGGGATGTGCCTGAGATAGACATGCACTTTCTTTATCTTCATTGCTCGGTCACAGTATATCTAATAGGTGTCGGCATTTTCCCGAGGTTTTAACCCTTCAAGTCCTTTGATACTTTAAAACAGAGTCTCCGCCTCTCTCCATCTTCTACCACAGTGTTTTCACGGTCTAGTTTTCACAGTAGAAACAAACAGGACTCGTTCTGGACCGAAGCCAACTCTTTTCCGTCAGGTTAAGTTTGACTGTTTGGTCTGGACCCAGGTCCATATGTCCATAAGTTTACCTACAGTGAAAAATGTAAAAAGTCTAGGCCAAACATGTTAGGTGTGAAAGCACCCTTAGATGGTTAATGTGTGCTTAGCTCTTGGAAATCTGTCTTGTCTGGTGTCTTTGTAATATCTTCTTACATCCTAGTGTTTGGAGCATCTTTTGCATGTGTGTTTTCTTTCTGGATGGGTTTGTGTGTGAGTGTGTATGAATGTGCGTGTATGTGTGTGGTTGTATTTTTTAAATTGCCTGAGTTTGTATTGTGGGTTATTTAACCAGCAAATATGCATCTGTGTTGAATGCTCCATCTTTAAAACCTCTTAAACTGCGTGTACTCTCTGGCTGTTGGTGACCTCACTCTGCTCTTCTGTTTCTCTGCTCCCCCCTATCCTTTTCTGTCTTTAACTGTCTTTATTCTGCTTCCACCTACACACCTCTGCTTCAAACTCTTATATGCACATTTTTATTTTTTTTTAATCTCCTCTTTCTAACCCTATACTTTTTTCTTTTTTTTTTTGTCTTTCTCTTCGGCTGTGCTTTCTGTAATTTGCACATTCTCACTCACCTCTCAACTCTTCCTGCTATAACACCTCCTCTACTTCATCACTACTTCATTCCCATTTTATTTCCGTCATGTCATCTCTTATCTTTCTTTTTCCGTCCTGTTCTGTCTTTTCTCAGAAACCGCGAGAGCTCCAGCCGGGCATCAAGCAGCCGTCAAAGCAGCACGGACAGTGACATGAAGTGCCTGGAGCCACGGCCTTGGAGCAGCACCGACTCAGACAGCTCTAACCGCACTCTCCGGCCACCCGTCACTAAGGCCAGCAGCTTCTCTGGTATCTCCATCCTTACCAGGGGAGATAGCCTTGGCAGCAACAAAGGCTCGCAAGGGAGCTGCAAAGGCTCTCGCTCTGGTAAGGATTGGAGAAAAGTGGAGAGGAAACATTTAGGTAGTATGCCATTAGCTCACTCTATTTTAATTGTCTTAAATAAGTAGTACAACATGGAGAGATGGATTATCTATTCTTGTAAGCTGCTTTTTGTATAAAATATAATGAAAAATTATAATAGACTGACTGACAGTCATTGTAGTTTGAGAATGAACTGTGTAGATCCCACACCCCACAAAATTCTCTCAGGTCGCTCGTCTTGGCGAGATTTTAAGGCAATGGATAAGTGCCCTAATTTAAGGGTTACTTGGTTATAGGTATCATGGCTAAATGTGCCAGCTATTTCTCACACAACCTTTGACATGGTTGGTCATTTCTGAAAGTTGCCCTTTTCATATGTATCACACAGCAAGAGATGGTCTGCTTTAGACAGATTCTCACCTTTGACAATACTAATTTTTGGTTCAGGAGAAGGGCGCTGCCTGGGTAAAGTGTGGGGAATGAAGGCTATTTGACGCCCACTTGTGCAGTGTGTATTCACATTACCTGAGCTATTTCCACATGGTCTCAGTTGGACAAAACAGATTTTGTACTATGAAGCTGACTATTAAATAGCTTTTAAGGTCCGGCCATGTTGGACATTTGTGTTCCAAAATGTGTCTCCATCGGCTTGTCTATGAAAGTTCAGTGCATGTGTGAAAACAATTTAATAGTGGTCATCAGAGGACTCGAGGATTGGCTCATTTGCCTCTCCCAACGGGGCTCCCCTGATTCCAGTTGAAGTCTGTTGACTGCTGTGCTATTTTCTGCTTTTAAGATTCATGTGTAGAAGTGTTTTTGTCTGCCCAACTCTGTGGAGAGTAAAGGTGTATTCATTGCTCCTATATTGTTTTGGGAAAAGCCTTGTGAAGATCCTGACTAGCCTTGTACAGAGTTTTTGTGTTGGTTTTTATGTTGTAAAGGAGGACATGAGTATCATCCGCATTCTCACAGGCAGGCTGTTGGTCATAACAATAAAAGCATTTTCTTAGGAAATTGTGTGTCCCCAGTAACTACTAGCTACTCGACAAATGATTTGGTCCCTGCAGTTTGTGCAGTAGAATTGTCAAAAAGCTTTTGTGTCAGTTTTCAATCATAAAGGGGTATATTCCTGTGTGGCAGCAAACTGTGTTAAGCAAGTCATCAGAAATGCCTGATGGCCATCTCTTCATTAGCAAAGCAGAAACCTTAAAGCTGCAAGTATTTATCCGATTCATCCGATAATTTCTGTCCAAATTTGTTCCTGTGATCTTATTTAGCAGTGCTCATATGTTAACACAATCAGGACTCAGAAGATACTATATTTATAAATCAACTGACTTTTTAAACTACAAAGGTGACAAACCTTTGCTGCAAAATTAACTTTATTTTGCCCTCTAGTGGTTTTGCAAACATACAAGTCCTTCTTGGTGTTATTCAGCGATGATGCAATATTTTAAGATCAAGTCATCATTTTGGGGTTTCAGTTTTGGAGAATTTAAATTGCAAAATGATCACCTTTATCTATCATGTCATCTTCTAAATCACTAGGCCTTCCCCTAGTCAGCCCTGATGTATGTCCTCCACCTGCAGCCTCCCAGTCCAGCCGTAGTCTGCTTCCATGCCCATCTCAGCAGCCACAGCCTCAGGCTCCACCTCAGACTGCCCTGCTGCCCACACCGCCGCAGCACCCTATGAGCAACCACATGATTGCCCAGGTAAGTTATCTCCACTACCAATCAAAAATGGATGCAATGGGACATTACATTTTTGGGTTTATTACAGGATGTCTGTTTGAGAGTCAGGTTTGTTTTTTTTGGTGTAGCAGAAGAAAGAGAAAATCACAAGGTATTAAAGTGGCCATGAGTTTTGGTGTAACAACTCTTACTTAAATCTGCATACTGTAATTAAGAAAGGACTCAGTGCTGTTTATTCAGCTGTGTATGGAAAAATGTTAGACAGTCCAGTTTAGTCATTGAAATCAATTATTAAGGGCAGCAGTGTAATTTCAGGTATAAATATCCTGCAGACACAAATGCAGCTGTATTTATTTCCCCTCGTCAACACAGCTCATAAGTGAAAACCAATTTCTTGTCAAGAATTTGAAATGGAAACTTGGCCTTCTCAGTGTCCAACTCACCAAACATTTTATTGCTTTTTAAAAGTGAAAGAATGGCCAAAAAAGCTGAAATGGCTACAGATAAGACTTGCTCTTAATTAAAATATAATGATTAAACCCACAGTTGTCTAATATATGGTAGGCATCACTTTTACTTAGGCCCGCATGCCACGTTTTTATTCTCCAGAGTCATGGAGAACTTTAAACACAGTTTTCTGAGTCTTACGGTGAGACACTGTGTGCATATTGTTCTAAAATCACTTCCAGGGTGTAGTGACCTGAGGACAATCCATTCTGAACATTTGGGATTAATGCATATCTTGTTACACCCTCATCAAGCATATGTGGAAAATGGATGGATGGAAACACATGCAGTGAATAGAATATATTCAGCTTATATACAGATACAATATCAACCATCCTCTTTTAACAGGGTTGATTTTTCAAATGTCACAGTCGCTAGTCTTTGATTGCACACATTTCCTTTCCTTCCTTTTTTCTGAGTAGTAATAATTACACTTAATTTTTTTTATATATATAATTTTTGTTTGTGTGATATTTAGAAAAAAACTTGATTTCCATTACTATCCTGTCTGCTTATTAACAACTTTTCCTTTGTGTTCTAACCCGCATTTTTCCTTTGTCTTCACTTCTGTTTTTTCCCTTCTTTCCACTTCTTCTGATGCTATGTTCTTTTCACTGCCTTGCTTCGCTCTCTCTATGCTCTACCTCTTTATTTCATCCCTTTTTTTGGTGTGTATAGCCGGTGGCGTCTCTGCAGCCCTCTCAGCCTGTCTCCTACTCCAGCCCTTCCTGCCCCCAGGTTCTCCTGCCAGTTTCTCCTCCCCAGCAGTACACAATGGTACTGACACATATTTTAGCTTCATCGCTTTAATACTCCCTCAGTTAATTACTGACATTTAGCTGATGCTATATCCTACTAAAAACTCTTGCACTCATTTACTGTCCTGTTTACATTCACTCAGGGAAGTCAAAAAACATCTTGGCTCTATCAAGATGAGAGTGTGTTTGCATATACATAGCTTTTTCATATAAACTGTTGTTACTGTCTAAAGCAGCACTTTTGTTATATGGATTATTAAAATGCACTTGATTAACTGATCATCAGCAAGTGTGACCACCTCTTCAGGACTGGGCATCCCTACAAAGTCACATAGGATCAAACCACTTTAAAAAAAAGCTATAAACTCTACTGGCCTCAGTTACCTTGTTAAATGTTAAAATTTCATGACAGTACAATTAGAAAAAAGACTGAACTATGTTTGTTTTTTTTAGGAAGTGTTACCAGAAGCTGAAAGCTGAAGCAGCTTTGTAAAAAGAAGCACAGTTTGTTTTCTGCCCCTGGGCCTTGCAGTCACTCAGCCAGCCATGAAATCCTCTGTATACCAAAGTATTCTAGAGTTAAATCTATCTGACAGCAGAAGGTGGCTGAAACTTGTCACATACCCTGGGATCATTGTCGTGTTGCAACAGTCATGCAACAGGACAATGATCTCAAGCACAGCAGCAAACTATGACAGAATGACTGGAAAAGAACAGACTCAACGTGGTGCAATGGCCCCAGTCAAAGATGAGCTCTGCCTGATTAAAATGTCGTGTTGGCACCGTAAGAGAGCGAAGCATAAATAATAACCTGCAAATTACATTGAACTGTAAAGTTGAGTGTGCCGTAATTCCTCCACAGGTGATGTGAGAGACTGATAAAGTCACACAGAAAACAAATGCTTCAAGCTTTATGGTGGTCCTACAAAGCGTGCACGTGTGTGTGTGTGGTTTTTTTTAAAACAACATTGTGCGGACTCCTTTTGAAAACTCTCTTTTTCACATGACTGTATGTCACACAGTCAGATCAAACCAGTATAAACTTCAGTGTCTAATTTTCAATTTTCCAGCATATATCAAACTTAATACTCCTGCCATATTTTCTGAATGTTTGCAGTTTGTATTTGGATTCTGCAAAAATATGAATAATAATGTGTATAACAGTATATGTATATACCTCGAAGTAATAACTTACAGACACTTTAATGTGAGACATATTTGACCTGGTCACCTTTTTCCCCCACAAAAGTCACTCTGGTTTTCAGCAGGATTGCTAGATATACTAATTTTGCAGTGAAATAAAAGTGGTACTGATCCTGTGATCAGAATAGTTTAAAAGACTCAAAGGAAATGATGTAATCTCTGTGATCTCACAGAGCTGGGTAGTAGAAGTATTTTCCAAAACGACACAATGACCCTTTAATAATCGTAATAGGAGTCATTTTTAGTCCATTGCTAATGAAGCATTTAGGCTGTTGGAGATCATTGTTAATTACTTGGTATGTCCTAAAATGCATCTCCAAAATCAACAAACGGTACTGATATAGGAGTGTCACCTACAAGTCACAACCAACTAATGGCATTATTCCCATTTTACCCAGGGAGAAGAGCTGGCACCCCAGTTCACACAGATGACACTGAGTCGGCAGGGCTCCAGTGAGAACCCTGAGCCTCCCCCTATGTATCAGGCTACTCCCCCAGTGCTGCCGCAGCACCCCCCACCTCAGACCGGATACATTATGGCTACTACGGGTCAACCTTTGCCACCTCCGTCTAGTTACCAGCCCACCACTGGACACCCCCATCCTCCACCTCCACCGCCTCCTCCATCACAGCCTGTCATGCAGGCCGCACCACCTCCACAAGGCTACATGCAGCCCCCTCCACCTCAACAGGTGTGCAGTTCTCCACAGGTGGTCAGATAAAAACAGCAGATTCAAATTCAGTTTTCAGAGTTTGTCAGCTTTGTTTGAATATTAATGAGATTGATATTTGGAGCAGACCATACTCATACAAGGATTACATGATTACACACGTTCATATCAGGTAGTTAAAATGTAATTGCATAGATAAATTAATATTTCATACTTGCAAATGGTTTTATAGATCTGTTATCTAATTTCAGTCATTAGAATAGCAAAGTAATTAATGTTGGATGTTAGCAGTTAGCAAAGCTGTCACAAGTATCATCGATAAGTTGCAAAATGTTCTGTTTTTACTGCTTTTACTTATTGGTTTTTATCAAAAGTTGTATACCTACTATTAATAATTAAGTCATTTAGTTTTTACCTGTACTATGTGCAGTTTTCTTTATACACATTTCTTTTTTCTGTGACACTTAAACATAGCTTTGATTTTGTAGTTCTAATCTCTGACTTTTATAGACACTGCTTGTTGTTGGTGCATTGTGGTGTAGTGTTTTAGTGCTGCAACAAATTGTGCAAAATACTCTTTAGATGCAGCGCGTGTTTGTGTGGGTTCTCACCGGGTTCTCCGGCTTCCTCCTACATCCAGAGACATGCAGTTAGTGCAGTTTGGTTAATTGGCGATTCTAAATTGCCCACAGGTGTGATGTGAGTCTTGAGAGTCTGTCTTTTTGCAACTGGGATAGCCGCCTGCAAACCCTGATAAGGATGAGTGGAAGAAGATGGATGGAGTAGTAAAATGATGAATTTTACTGTTACATTTGCTAAAGGTTGAAATAAGCCATTTTTAACAGAGGGGAAATGTGTAATGCTGTGAATACAAGACTATTACTACAAATATTGCAGCTTTAATGTTGATAATCCTGTCCTAACCCATTTAGTGTTAGGACAACTACACTAAATGGGACTACTAGGATTTCTTTAGTGAAATTTAAGCACTAAGTATTTATGAAAGTCTAAGTTTGCAGAAACAAAATGTACTCACGTGGTAGTTTATTACTTCTACGTTTAAAAAAATTGTCTACACCACTGCGGTTCAGCTATTGTTCCCTTCAAAGTTCAGTAATCTGTATTTACTGAACTTTGGCTTGTTATTTCTACACAGATACAGGTCTCATATTACCCTCCTGGTCAGTATCCAAGCTCAGGCCAGCAGTACCGTGTGCCCCAGCCAATGTCCCACCAGGTGTCTTACCCAACCCAACGCACACAACCCATGCCTCAGCCAGCACAGCAGTCAGGTCAGTTGATTTCCACGTGCTGTGCATCATCAGACAATGTGATATGCAAAAAAATAATAAAATCTTTTTTGATATGCAAAGACATAAACGCTGACCTCACAGCAAATGGGCATTAAAAAGAGCCCTTTGTCAAATGTTTTTATTGCATATTAATGTGTTTTTATTTTAATTTCCTTTTCAGTCTATTAACAATTGGAAGAAAGAGTTTAGTGTGTATTTTGTAACACGTTTTGTATACTTAAGTTCAAAATTATTAGTTGTCCATGTAGTTCCTGGACATTAGAATGGAGATAAAGTCCACTCGATTTTGGAATTGTAAATGTTTTCCACACCAGGAATCGCCAAGTCACACTTGCTCTCAAATCTACAGGGTGAAAGGTTGGATTGAAACAGCCGTGTTTGCTTGTTCATCCAAGTCCAATGCAATCAGATAAATATAGCGCTATTTTTCCTTTTTTTTCTTGGAAAAAGTCGTCAGGCGCCAGCATTGTATGGTTTGTGAAGTCTGGCTGTTTATATAGTAAGTGACTGACAGTGTTGACAACCTAAAAGGACTTTGGATCATAATGGACGCCTGCCAAATACACATAGTTCATGAACATGAAGGTCAGAAAGACCCTACATCACAACATGCCTGCAGTCTGGTCTGAAATATAAGTTTTGTGAT
Source organism: Pelvicachromis taeniatus (assembly GCA_015108175.1). NCBI lineage: Eukaryota > Metazoa > Chordata > Actinopteri > Cichliformes > Cichlidae > Pelvicachromis > Pelvicachromis taeniatus. The sequence continues at coordinate 16,194 of VURO01021389.1, forward strand.
GGTGAAGATATATTCTCATAGAAAGTCAACATTGGTAAAATCAAAAATAACACATTTTTAATTGAATGTTTTATCTCATGTTTACGTTTTTGTGAGTTATGTGTCAGTGTTCAGTAAATGGTTTTCTTCTTTTTCCTTTTTATTTAATATATTTTTTCTGTTGTTTTTTTTTTTTTTACATTATCTCTCTTTTTTTCCCTCTTCCTCTTTTTTTTTTTTTTTTTTTTTTTTTTTTTTTTTTTTTTTTGTCTTCTTTTTTTTTTTCTTTTTTTCCCTTTCTTTTTCCTAACT
>VURO01021391.1:0-16527 GCA_015108175.1 Pelvicachromis taeniatus
AAACTAGCATTAAAAGTAGTAGACACACATTGTTATAGGTATCTCTGCTATAGTATGATTTTTTTTGTCTATGTCGTTTTAAAGTCATTATGTAATAAAGAGAAAAGTTACTGTTTTTTTTTCTATCATCATTAGCTTCAATATCGTCGTCATCATCATCATCATCATCATCAAGAACATCAGAATCATCAGCATCAACATGGACAATACCGTTTTCAGGATTATTACTGTTGGTTTTGTATGCTGCACTATAAATCTAAATTAAAGGGTTCTATTGGCTGACAATAGAGGGAGGGAGAGAGGACTGGGTGCTGTTCGTCACTTCCTCCTTTGCTTTAATAATCTTTTGCCGCCTTTTAAAGACTCATTTTTATGGCAGAACAGCCTGTTGCACTTTGTTTTGGGCTGAGGTTGTAAAGAGAAGGGTTGGACTTGCAAAGCTTTTTATTTTCCACTCAAATCACTCTATTCCTCTTCCTTTCTCCCTCCCTCTCTCTCACCATCCATATTCCTATTCTGCTCTTTGTGGGGAATGAAGGGAGTTGTTTAGTGACAAATAAGTAACCCATTCATCTTGTCTCTGCATTATTGTCATGCTTCATCTCTCCCTTCCTTTTGCTTCCGCCCTCCTCTCATCCCACTCTCTCTTTTTCTCTATCGTTGTTTTTCTTCAGCAAGACACCTCCATCGTTTGGGAGGGGCTGGGTGGCATCTGGCCACCCTGCGAGCCCTGGGACAGGGTGCGGGAGCGAGAGCGGGAGCCATCCATGGAGTAGGAGGAGGAGAGGGAGGTGGTGCGAGAGCGGGACAGGCGAGTCATGCAAGATGAAGCCACTGTGGAGAAACACAGAGAAACGGTCAGTAAGTCATGGAAACAGTTTGCAGAGGTTCAGTTTCTTTTAAAGTCAGCTATCAAAAGGAAAGGAAATGTTGCTGACGACACATGGTGCTCATCCATTTACATCCACTTATCAGGGACACACAATCTGTGGCCTTTGATGATTTACTTGAATTGTTATTTTTCCAGCATGGAACGACTGTACAGCACATATCTTTAATAACTTTTGAAAAACGAGGATTGGGTGGCCAATTTTCAATTTATTTGGAATAGTCATTATGACTGACTACAGCTGGCAGTTGTCTCAATGAGCCTCAATGATAACAGCTATGTTTGGTGGAGTAAAGTAAGGCTTTTAAACCATATAAGATCACCATATAGCAAAAATCAAGCATGGTGTTGGTAGGACCATGCTCTGGGGCTGTTCAGCTGCCAGTGGTATTGGTACACTACACAAAGTGGATGGAATAATGAAGGAAAAAGACTACCTCCAAATTCTTCAATTTCGTCTTAGATCAATAGCTAGACAGTTGAATCACGGACACAGTTGAGTGTTCCAACAGGATCCCGAACACACATCAAAACTGGTTCATTGGAATGTATAAAGCAGGCTAACATGAAGCTTCCCAAAGTCCACTGCAGAAGTCAAAGTTTTTAAAGTCAGATGTATGCTGTACTACGGAGCCCCGCAAGGGACATTGGAGAAAAAAAAAATTTATATGAAGTCCTGCGAGATCTCACAAAAGTCTCATCTTAATTTTTTTTCCTCCAATGTCCTTTGCGGGGCTCCGTACTGTACAATCATTACACCGTGGAAAAACAAACAGTTCAAAGAAATCATCAAAAGCCAAAATTTACCACAACATTCATGCTAATGATGAGTGTTTGCAAACTTCTAACCATAGTTGTACATCAGTAGATACGACAGTTTATCCTTTAACTGCCCAGTGACAAAAACAGCATCAAAATAAAAGTATGAAACAAATAGGAAACAAAACTAAAGCCATGTCTCTCTCTCTCTGTATAAATATGGAATATAACTGCTTGGTAAAGTGAACTTACTGTAGCCCATGCCCTGGATGAAATACTTGAAAGCCTCAGTAAGTTTAGCAGGCTGCAAACAAAACACAGGACATTATATATCAGGTCAAAAACATGTTGAACTCTTTCGCTGCACTGAATAATGGTGCTCACTGAGGACTCCATGTGGAAGCCCAGGGTATCCGTTTTAGTTTTAACACCTAAAAACATTTGCCAACCTCTGGGGTTAAAAGACAATCAAGCTACCGCATACGTGTGAAAAACTACATTTCACCTTGTGACCACCTGTAGCAGACTCCTAACATGAGTCAATCCCCACAAACCAACAAAACATAAATATGTTTACCGCTTTGTTTTAAATTGATCTTGATCTCTGTAGTTAAATCTTTCCTTCATGACGGCTATGTGGGGATATAAGTCAAAATTTGATTTGTACTAAGTTTTATAATTAAGCACCTGACTGCTCTGATTGACAGGTGAGTCCGGACCCAATGGACAAGTATCAGGATGTTCTTTTCAAATTAAAATATTGCCCAGGATGCATTTAACATCCAAATCTATGCCACATGTGTGATATTAAAGAGATCTTAAGGTGTTTTTACCTGTGTCAGCTGAGGGAGACCACCAGCGTCAGCCATCTGCAGAAGGACAGAAGATGTAAGTAAAGAGTAGAAAAAAAACAAAGACAGATAGACGATGCAGCCACTGAAAATACAGGTATGAAAATCACCTTTAAGAATGAAGTTGTTGTCGGGTCCATTTTGCTGTTGCACTCCACCTGGTGGTTACAGAAAGAAATGCAATAATTTTTACAACCCATCAGATCCTTTTTTTTTTTAAAAACACAGAAACGTACAATCAGTGCAATCAGCCGTTCACGTGAGTGTCAAATAATAACAGAAACTCACAGCAGCGTCCTCATACGGAGCCTGATCGCCCACCACCAACATCACTGGACATCTGGTGGTCAAACAGAAGCAGGTGCGGATTAGAAGTTTGAAGATTTGAGAGGTTAACGTTAAATAAAAAAAATCACAGAGTGGGTATTTACTTGAAAGTGCTGTTGCGGTCAATGTTCAGGTCTCTACGACTGGAAGGTGAAACAAATGGTGTCAGTGGTAGTTTGATGTGAGGTAGGTTATTTGTATTTATGTCATGATGCACGACAGCATGTTGTGTTTACCTGTTGTAAGTCTTCCACAGGAGCTCCATGTTGAACAGGTTGGGAGCTTTGGCGATGCGCTCTCTGTGAGACTGCACGAGTTCTGTGCTTGACGACAGCTCCTCCTAGAAAAACGGTTTAACATTTGGTGCTTTTTTCTCTTTTTCTGTCAATTTTTTTTAACTTACAAAAAACCAAAAATCTGTCATTTAAACACTTATGGACATAATAATGTACCTGACTAAAAAGGTGGCACAGAATCTGCTCTGTGAGGGAGGATGTCACGGAGCTGAGCTGTAGAAGGAGAGAGGGGGGGATCATTCAGGCAGTTTATTTATTTTAATCAAGCGTGATGAAGCATATGATAAACAATTGCATGATCAATAGCACAGGACACACAGACTGTGCGTGAAGTCACGTAATTTCATATCCAGAGCTATTTTTACATTGATGCGTGACTCCCATTAGGACTAACGAGATTAAATGATGTTTCTGTGTACACGACCACTGCATCCCTGACGTGGAAGGAAGGAAGAGAGGGAGAAAGAAACCTTTTGAGCAGCCCAGTCTATCCATCCTCGAGCGTTAGTGTCGATGTTGATCAGAACCAGACCTTCCACTGCATCTGGGTTTGCGAGCTGAGGAGAGAAAGAAAGGAAAACAGACACGGATCGTGAGTGGAAAATTTCAGACCAAAGCAGAAGCGTTTACCCTTTGAAGGCTGCATTCAAAAATACCACCAAAAATCAATTAAAAGTTCAAATCAGAGGCAACTTGTGTCATAATGTGGTTCAGATATATGTATTCCCACGTGGCTGTATGACTCTCAATAATGTCTGTGCATGCTCCTGATGAGAAGGTGGATGGCGTCCTCTTTGATCTCGTCTAACATCAGTGCATCAGTGATCTCCTGGACGGTCAGTGGCTTTATTTGACAGCATCCGATACTCCCAGAAGTTCACAGTTGGATTGAGATCAGGGGCTAGTCAGTGACATCACGATTGCTGTCGTTTTCTAGGAACTGCCTACGCACAGTGACTATGAGGCCAGGCACTGTCTTACACCAGAAAGAACCCTGCACAAACATAAGCTTAAGGTCTAAGAATGGGTGTGAAGATTTCACTGCGGTACCCAGCAGGAGTCAGGGTGCTGTTAGTTAATAGGTGGAGGCCTGTGTGACCTTCAAAGGATTTGCTTCCTCAGATCATCACTGACCCACTGCCAGACCTGTCATGGGTCCGTTTAACTAGTCACGCTGCACGCAAACAGTGACGTGGCCACAGCTCTGTACTGTTTATACCAGCACTGAAGACTCAAACAGTATTCTCCTGAGCAATAGGTGTCACCATTCACACAAAACCTCAACATCAGTGCTGGGACAGGAGGACAAGAAGTCACAACTAGAAGCAAATAAAGTCAACTTTTTCAAGAAACTAATTTTTTTTTTAAATGTTGCAACATCCTAATTCAGTATCATTAAGTTGGTGTTACAAGCGACACAATCACACACTTGTGTCTTGAACCCAGCGGCTTTGACTGCAACATTAGTGAGGGCGAGAACGGCGGGTATAATAAACCAGCATGATGTCCAGACTTTTTTACACTTGTCACACGAGTGACAGAACAGCACACTGGTGGCAGATCTGAGTTTTCTGGAGAACTCCAATCAAGCTGCACAATGCCAGGTCGATGTCCTCCTACGTCCCTGCACAGCTCTACTCGTGTGCTGTCTGGGTGGACCTGGACTCCCTGGGCAACCTGGTAGTTTGCACATAGTTTGCACTTTCAACACTTTAATTGGTTGCTGTTTCGTCTAATCCTCGGCCGCAGCTTTTCAGCTCCCAGCCACACACACACACACACACACACACAACAACACACCTCAGGTCCCGGCACATCTTATACAGGGGAGGCGTGATGAGCTGATGGAGGGACTTACAGTGATAATAATCCCTTTGTTGTTGAAGTTTTAACATCAATTTAGCATCATTTAACTCTTTATTTGACATCAGGAAGTGACCTACAAGAAAACAGTAATTTTGTGGATACGTTTACTAGTGTCTGGAGATGATGCTGATTTCCAGGGGAAACTTTTCACATTTAAACGAAAGCAAATGTGCTTTCAGCACTTTATTATTTTAAGAGGTTTGCACATAAATGTCTGCAAACGTCACAGTTTAACATATTCATTCTACAAAGTGTTCCTGTTGAACTCTTCTCTCAACATTTACAGTCAGCACAGAACAAAGATGTAAACAAGAACATTTCCTGTCATTTTAAATGGCACCATCCTGTGTTAATGCAAAATAAGACATCTGAGCACTAAAGCAGGGTCTGAAATGACTCATCAGGACAGCTTTACCAAAAACAAAAAAAAAAGATGCTTACCGCGAACCTGGCCAGGATGTATGCTCCTGCTCCCACACCCACTCCGATTACAGTACGGAAGCTGACAGAAGGATAAAGGTTATTAACACCTACAGCATACGCATATGCATGTAAACACAGTTTTAATTTGTCTCAGCGTTGCTGAACACTCTAGTTATTTATATATCTACAGCATTGTGCAAAACTCTTGAGCCACCCCTTTTTTTTAAATATATTTTGGCAGGAAACAGTTGCAAAGATTTACTGAAATACATGCAAACATTTAAGGCAAAAATAGAGTTTGTACAATTCATTGAGCATTTAAGTCAATATTTGGTACGACCTGCTGTTCATCTACTGTAGATTATGTTTTTAGGCCTTGGTTTATCCTCTACTTGCCCAGTTTCATCATTTTTTTAAGAACACACTGCACAACATGCTGTTGTATGCCAAGTTTTCAGCCAATATCTCCTTGGCACTCAGCTGGTTGGTGAAAAAATGCCACTTTGTGTCCATCAAACTGTGTTAGATTTGGCAACTTTCATACATGCAGTGAGTAAAAAAGCAGCCGATGTTCGAGGACAAACAGAAAGCCTGGAGAACCACAGCTGAAGAAGAAGAAAAAGACTTTCAGCTTTCTCTGATTTACACGAGGTCACCACAGCAGGTAACGCCACCTGAGATTTTCGTTTGAGACACAGATCCCCCAAAGGGATCTGTGTCTCAAGGCCACTTAGTTCAGTTACACAAAGGCAAAGAACTGCTTGCGTTCACGTCACAATAAATATGGTTAACTCACTTGAAAAACTGCAGGACAGCTGGGATCATCTCTGCTATGGTCTCCATGGAGGGATACTGGTAACTACAACAGCACACACAAATGAGCTTAATGCAATTGAGTGCCTTAATATGAAAACAAATATGTGAAATATGCTATCTTACCCAGGAAATGCTAATTCTGACCTAAGATTTCCTCAAGCTATTCATGGTAGCTGGGCAGCGCTGTTCAGTTAAATAAATTTCATAAGTAAATGCGACGGCTAACATCTCTATCCACAAGGATTTAAGACCACAAAGAGAATGAGCTTCAATTTCGAGAATCAGCGGCGGAAGCGAAGGGTCAGAGCTGAGAATCTGTCACAATACATGCAACAAAATCCTGCTGAGCCACTAAAATAATCTCACAGGGAAGGGGAGTGATAGAGAAGTACTTGGGGGGAGGAATAAGAAGTACAGGGAGAGAAAAGAAGGGATTTTGTTTAAACCTCTGACAAGAGCACATTAGAGAACAGAGATGGTGCAGAGGAGATGTGAGAGAGGAGAATGGTAAGGATTTTTAGACGCGATTAGGTTCAGGCTCGTACAGAAGATTGTTTCCTTTTCTTGGAAGTTTACTTTAAAACACAAAGTTCAAGGTTACTGCAGGACACCTAATCGAGCACAGTGAGGGTCTCACCCTGCGGGGTAGGCGGCGGCCCCCTCCTCTTGTCCCGGGGTGTCGATGTGAATCAGGGTGAAATTCTTGACAATCTCCTGCATCTCATCGAACTTAAACAGAGTAGAGAAGCAGCTCTTACCTGTCAGGAAAAAAAAACAAAACAAAACAAAAAAGTAAACAAAAATAATGAGAAAAAATAGTAACAAAAAATTGTAAGCAGTTAGTAACAAGTAAGAGACTAATAGACTTGAGACAGGCTGACAGATAAGAGAGAGGGCTACTCACTCTCCAGACCCACATCATGGAAGGTGAGGATAGCGGGCCTACGGGTGGTTCGCGTGCCGTGGAGGGTCACGTGCAGGACGCCATGTGGAGTCTCAACACTGTGCTCCTAAAGACAGCAACACGAACAAACACAGTGTGCATGAACCTTCTTCTACTTTTGGCTGCTTACCACAGCCAATTGTCTGCCACCATCTCGCCCTATCCCTAGCATCCTCCTCTGTCACACCAACCCTGCATGTCCTCCTTCACTACATTTATGAATCTTCAACATCTTCTTCCTCTTTTTCTTCGTATTCAACAAACTTTGTCAAAGATATCCACCACCGCTCTACTGCACATGTCCAAACCGTGTCTTGGCCCTTATTTCTCTCTAGCTCATTGCAAATTCTGTATAGACCTGGTCCTGGAATACACTGAAGTTAATAACTTGGAAATTCTACATAATTTTTCTAGACTGTTAGAGTAAAGACAGGCTGACAGATACAAGAAAGACGTTTCACAGAAGGATGTTTCTGCCAAGGGACAAGACTCAGTGTACAACTTGGACAGGTGGGCAGCCTTTCCAGATCCACAGGGCTAACACAAAGACACAGACAACCATTCACACCTATGGGCAATTTAGAGTCACTGATTAACCTAACCCCACTAACTGCATGTCTTTGGACTGTGGGAGGAAGCCGGAGAACCCGGAGAAAACATGCAAGCTCCACACAGAAAGGCCCTGGCCTTGGTGGAGTTGTACCCAGGACCTTGTAGCTGTGAGGCAAGAGTGCTAACCACCTTGCTGCCCTATATTTGTATCAAATTAAAGGAAGAGACTCAAAAGAGCCCTCATTCCCTCTGTCTCTCGTATTTCCTTTGTATTCTTTGCTTCTCTGTCTGCCTTGTCAGGAGTTTCTGAGATCAGCCACACCTGTGGCTCATCAGCTCCTCCCCCTGCAGCGTCTGTTTACTGCGGCTCACCACTCATTTCATCTCCTGTGTTTGGATCAGATTTTTCCTCTGCTGCTTGGCCAGCCAAGCTTTCACTCTACAGCTTGTTTTCAGTCCATTCACATGGATGCCAGCTGTAAATCTTTCTGCAGCCTCGCTCTGGTTTACGAGCAGACTCCTCAGCCTGTGCGCTTCATCTCTATCGACACATCCGATGACTGGATTATTCTTATAAAATCATTGCCAACCCGAGCTTGTGTTGCCTCTCTTCTACTTCTGTCCAGAAAGTTGGTTTGATCCTAACATGCTAATGTTAAAATGACTGTTTTTCTTCAACGTTGCCTTTAAGTTTTAAAGACCATCATAAAGACTGGAGCTTGAGTCCTTGAAAGATTTTGGTCTTTAATTAGCAAATTATATACAAAGTGGATACAGATGTGTTTTCACATAGTGCTTTTCAACCATTACTGTACTAAGGTTTAATGTAGCAGAAGAAAATCCACATTAGCCATGTTAGCCCTGAGTTTGGGACACTGATGAGTTGCAGAGATTGCTGTAAAAATTCAGTGATGAGTCACAAGATGCAGCTCATAGATTTATTCATGACTTTCTGTCCATGGAAATTCAACCCAATTTTAATTCAACTACTGCCCTGTGAAAACCTAAATGTGCCACCTCATTCAGCAGCTTGTAGACCTGCCTTCAGCAGCAATAACTCCATAATTTTTTCTTTTTTGTGCGTCCTTTTTTAGGTCAAGATTTACGTGTCACACAGACAGCCTCACATTTGACTCTTGAATACTTTGGTCTACAGAGGAGTTTAAGGTCAACTCAATGACTGCAAGGTGCCCAACTGCTGTTGCTGCAAAGCAAGCCCACACCGTCACCCCTCCACCAAGTGTCAGTTGGTATGAGCTGTTCATGCTGATTTGCTCTGTTTGGTTTTCACCATACATGGTTTAAACCACTTGGTCTCTCCACGTTGGTCTCATCTGTCTAAGTCTTGTGGTTTGTTCAGATGCAACTTTGCAAACTTAAATCATGCTGGCATGTTCTTTGTAGAGGCAAGAGGCTTTCTCCTGGCAATCCTTCCAAGCAAGCCAAGCTTTTTCAAATTGTGCTGTCATGAACTTTAACATTTAACATGCTAACATTTAGAGTTTGAGATGCAGCTCTTGTATTTTTAGGGTAACTGAGCATTGCACATACATAAACTGGGGGGAATTTGCTCCAGTTTCCACTCCTAGGAATACAGTTACATTGTGACGTCTGAATGCTCCAGAGCAGCAAACTCCCAAACTTCTGCTCACACTTGCTGATGATCAGCTAATCAAGTGTATCTGGCTTGTAATTTCTATGAAAGCAGTAAGGGTGCACTTAATGTTTTCACAAAGTTGCAGAGAAACTTTCTTGTTACATGACTGTATGAAGTTAGTTCTCAACTCATCAAAAAGTGGGCTGATTTTCAAAAGGCACCGGGACACAACAGAATGGGCACCATATTCATGGAAAAGAGGCACAATGAAGAAATAAAACACTCACAGAAACTTGTCTTGTTGCAAAAAAATAAGTAAAATACAGCTAAATCTATTAATAACAGTTTACAAACCCTACTAACAACTCTTCTGTGTATCGATTTTCATACTGCTTCTATTTTATGACTGTTTTTCCTACTGACAGGAAAAGAAGACACTGCAGTGTTACTAAATATAGTTTAATAAAGTTGAATCAAAAATAACTGTATTTCATTTTTGAATAATAACATTTCAATGCTTAATCAAACACCTCTGTTTCACAGACAGTCTTACCTGTCCTTGGTCCAGGAGTATCCTAGCAGCCAGTTCAGCATCCTGTTAGAAAAATAGCGACAGTCTTGTTAGCAAAATATGCCCAATGATTTCTTTTTACATTTGAAAGTAAGTGATGTCCTGCCTGTTTGGGTCCTACAGGGACTAGATTTATTTTATAAAATTTATCAAGATATAAAGCTGTGAAGGACTTATTACCCACCAGCTGAACAAATGTGAATAAATTCTCACTTTAATTTTAAAGCTTCTTAAAAAAATCTTAATTAGGACTCCTTTAATTTATCTTTTTAATGTGCATTATTGAAAGCCGAGTCCACAGGAGTGCCATCTCAGCTTGCTGTTCTTTCATTTCTTCATTCTTTCATGTCTAGAGAGGCTTTGCTTCCTAATTGACACCCACAAAGGCAGGATGGGTTGCATTACGCTGCTGATACACCAGCAGAGAGCCTCTTCAGAGGAGCAGGTGGTTGTGACATGCCTGGCATTAAACAGAGGAAGTACAGACAGCGGGTTTCAAAAGGGTGGCTCATTTGCAGCCTTGGATCCGTTTACCCCCACTAATGAATTACTAGCATCACAAGCTCTTAGAAAATTAACAGCGTGGGAATTTGAAGTGGAGGTGGGCGTGGGCAAAGATGGAAGTCATCGCTAAGGAGAAAAGAGGACGTCCTAGAGGGTTGGTGACTGAAGAGAGGCCCTGGCAATTCAATTCAATAAAATTGAATTGAATTAATTCAATTCAATTTTATTTATATAGAATCAAATTACAACAACAGTCACCTTAAAGCACTGTATATTGCAAGATAAAGATCCTACAATAATAAAGAGGAAACCCCAATGATCAGGACAATCCTCTGTGACAATCCTCTAGTTTTAGTATCTGTTAGTTTGGTAAAAAAAAAAAAAATTGCCTGATGTGTCTCGATAGACATGTTTATGGTGACTCTGGTGTCTAAAAGGCTTTTGTGAGTGAACTTACTTTCAAAACTGATTTTTCTTAAATCTTACCACTGACATGCCCTCCATATAGTAATAATAAAAAACATTAAAACTAACGAAAACAGATAAAAATGCAATTAAAACTAAACATTTTCATACAATAAAAATGAAACTGAAACAATAAAATCCACTCTGAAAACGAACTGAAAGTAAACTGAATTTAAAACAATGCCAAAATGATCTAAAAATACAAGTACAAACTGGACAAGGACATGATTTTTTACAAAACCATCAATTAAATCTAACTAATGATTAAATGCAGAGAGGTGTATGAACACACAGAATTGAGTGAATAATTGTATCATGGGTGGCCCCCAGCAGCTGAGGCCTATTGCCGCACAAGTAAGAGAGGATTTAGGGTCACCTGATCCAGCCACAACTATATGCTTTATCAAAAAGGAAAGTTTTGAGCCTAATCTTAAAAGTAGAGATAGTGCCTGTCTCCTGAGTCTATATTGGGATCAGGTTCCACAGAAGAGAGGCCTGAAAACTTTTCAATTCTCTAGGAACCACAAGTAAGCCTGCACTCTGAGTGCAAAGTGCTTTAATGGGATGATACGGTACTATGAGGTCTTAAGGATGAGATGGGGCCTGATTATTGAAAACCCTGACTGTTGATTGATTACTGTCGAGATTGTGACCTGAATGCAGGAGATACCAGTGAGAAGATACATAATGGTGAACAAATAAAACCATTATGTGACCATTACCACAAAAAGGTTGATCCACATCTCACACTCTTACTCTGTACGGTGAAAAACACATTATTACAGGCTGCTGCTTTTTATTTCCAGTTCAGTTTATATGTTCCATGTCTGTCATTTTTGCCCAATCTCCCTGAGCTGCATGGACAATACATTTTTTTTTTACTGCTGAAATCCAAAACAGAAAGAGGAAATTCAAAGGGACGCGGCATTAGACCGATCACAAACACCAATGATCACCACGACGCAGATCATCAAGCTGAAAAGCACTCCAGTTTTCATGTCATATATTTTGAATTATAAAAAGTAAGCAATAAGCCCAAACTACGGCAGTAAAAGCTACTTGTTACCAAGTTTTTAGGAAGTTGTTGCCCTGTGCAAGTCAAATACTCTATGCACAAAAAGACTGCTATATTAAAATAATCAAAGTAATGTTGGTGTAATTCTCTCTGCATTGGTTAAAAACTCTTTGTCTGTCTGGCAGTACAGCTTTAGTAATTATAAAGGCTGTGCTGCCAGACTTTATGATTATCATTAATTAATTTGCTTCACTGGCGGATGCTGTGGGTCTTGCCTAAGAGTTAAATTATCTCAGCAGGAAGGAAAAACATGAGCCGACATGAGGGCGAGCGCTTCATTTAACTTTGTGACTGGTAGGACGCTGTGGGTACATGAAGAACTGTCATGGCCAAGTGTGTCAGGTGGTCCACAGCAGAGCCACGTCAACAACAGCCACTGTTTCATAAGTGCGGTCAGACTCTCTGGGCTGATTTTTTTCTCTTGTTTTACAAATTTTGATTTAGTTCTTTCACCTCATATATTTTCCCACTGCGGTCAAAGACAAAGTAGAAGACAGAGGAGCTTTTTAGTACTATCCTCCTGAAAACCCTGACTTCCTGATTCTTTCTTTTCCCCATGAACTCCACGTGTGTATATAAAGAGTTTACCAGTGTTGCCTTACAGCAGGAAGGTCTGAATACTGTGTGAAGTCATGTCCTCCTTGTGTTTGCCTGGGTTCTCTCTCGGGGTGCTCCAGCTTCCTTCCACACTCACACGATTAATTGGTGAGACTGATTTGTTGTCTGTCAGCTCTGCGACAGGCTGGCAACCTCTCTAGGGTATACCCCGCCTCTCGCCCTATGACAGCTGGTCATAGGGTGTATATAAAGTGTGTGGTGTATACAAAGTCCCGGATCTCACTTGTCCATTACTGGTTTGTCTGTTCACTTCTAATTCTCTGTGAATGTCATCATGTCTCAGCATTATTCCTTGTGTTTTGGGTCATGTTCTGATAAAACTGCTGTTTACCATATTACCTACAGCATATCAAGATGGAACAAGTATTAACCAGCGCTGTCAGCATTAACGCGCTAATACAAACTGATCTGCGTTAACGCATCGAAATTGGCAAATCCTTGTTGACGAGTTAACGCGTATTAATCCGTGTGAGGGGCTACACGGCGTTAATGCGTTAATGCAGCTTAAACGCGTTAACGTCATCATCACAACTAACGCGATTAACAATGAGCCCATCTGGAGCGCAGACTGTGTCTCTGTCTGTCAATGCATTTCAGGCAGTTTGTCCAAAGTTTGTCCATTCTGCGCTCCAGGCGGGTCGGGTGTGTTAAAATTTTTAATCGCATTAATTGTGATGACCACGTTAGCGCCATATTAACGTGCTAGCATTGACAGCACTTGTATCACTCAATTATTAAAAACAATTAAAAGTCAGAAAATTAGTTACTAAAAGAGATCAATGCTAGTCACAGCTCAGAAAATAGTTTTAAAATTAGTTAGAGTTAGAAACTGCAGAGGCTTGTTTAGAGTTAATTAGCAGTTATCCTAAGGTGCATGTCGGAGGAAGCCACACTGTGGAGTGCCCACAGTGGCAACAAGAGAACGCGCAAACTCGACTCGACTGAGAAAAGGCCAAAGCTGGGGTTCACACCAGGATAACACTGCAGAAAAATCTCTGTGTTGTTTTTGTTTCAGTGCTGGGTTTCACTCTTTGCCCACCAGGGGGCTCTGCTCTGCAGTGCTGCATCTGTACGGCAACATCAGCCCAGCAGAGCAGAGAATCTGCTCCAGATCCCTCAGGGCTTTGACGTCAACCCGGCAGATATGAGCCAGCGCTGCAGCTGTGCGCGCGCACACACACACACACGTCTATATAAGTACACACTGACGCACAAAGTCATGCACCAATGTGCTTGGAACACATGTTGTCACATGTAGGCTTTGTTTAGACTCAAAAACACTTTCATTCACACACACATGCACAGAAAGGACACATAGTGACACACTCGAGCATACACCAGCAATTCTTTTTCTTTATCTTGGTTTGCCTGTGGTTTCATATCATGCTCAAGTGTCTGTCTGTGTGTGTGTGTGTGTGTGCGCTGCTGTTCTTTATTGATCAGATTACATTAAATCATAGTATATTGGAGATTCAGTGTTGTATAACATGCATGTACATGTATCTGTATGAGTATATGGCTCCATCTCAGACCTTGGCAGTGTCAGCCTGACCCGTGAGTAAAGGCTTATCCTCCGTGATGGCGATCTCCTGCATTTCTGTTGTCATGGTGTTGCCTCCTGCAGAGAAAAAGGCACAATGAGTACTTCTTATTTATAAAGTCAATCCTCCACAGATACTGGATACTGTTAGCACACATAAAAGGGCCAATGCGTGCATTTATGCACACACACAACAAGTGATTAAATACTGTAATTCGCTGTTACCCTCTGCGACTCTGTTTGCGCTGTGGGACTGAAAGTTAATTAGTAATTAGTCCCAGTAGAGCAGAAATGGATTGTGGGACAGAGGAGAAGGAGCTACAAGAGAAAAGGACAGATGGATAAGTCGATGTACACGTAAAAAACAAACAAAAACAAACTGATGTGTACAAGATATTTTGTAAATATTCTTTATTAGTTTATTAGTACAGAAAACAATAAAAACAATAAGATATATCAGCCAAGTTTGTTTTTTTCTTTTCACCAATATTAATGTGTACTACTGATGATATATTTCATAACATTATATCAAAATTATATTATTATATTAAAACACTGTGCTGTGTTGATATTTGTATAAAGTAGCAGTAAAAGGAAAACATACATCAACATTCCTGCGTGAGCACGTTACATAAGTTAATTGTGTGCTTGTGAGAAACGACTGCCAACAAACCAGCGGCTGATAACAATGTTGTTAAAGGGGAAAATGAAACGTAGTCAAGCGTGCCACTTAATTCCAGGCGCCCTCACACCTTTACAGCGACAGTGTTTGTTACTGCACGTTACTGTCTATCCACCACAGCCACTAGGAGCTAAAAGCCGCTCCTGCGGGCATCGCAACGGTGGAAGGAGAAGCTAAGCTCATTTAATTTCCCCACATTGATCTTTGCACTGGTCTGGGAATTCAATCAGAGGCCCTCCCAGTCACGACTCCAGACATCCCACTGCCACAGGATTTTTAAAGTGCTACTTTCATGGTTAAAGACATGGCAAAATAAAGGGTCACGATTCTGTCTATTCATTCATTTTTGGAACAATTATAACGTTATACACATAAAATGAGTTAGTATATCACTTGACACAGATTG
Source organism: Pelvicachromis taeniatus (assembly GCA_015108175.1). Lineage (NCBI taxonomy): Eukaryota > Metazoa > Chordata > Actinopteri > Cichliformes > Cichlidae > Pelvicachromis > Pelvicachromis taeniatus. The sequence continues at coordinate 15,181 of VURO01021391.1, forward strand.
AGACACACGTATTTATTTGGAGGTACTGAAGGGTTTTTGCATTCATTCTCATACACATTAGTTACCTGCAACACCTGTTAATAGACTGCATTTTGCAGCAGCACATACATAGAGACCTTTGACATGCAAAAAACATCAAACGACGAGTTGCTGCTTGCAGCCATGTTCTATTTTACTTCCTTGCATTATTGTGAGAATCTGACTTTTTAATCACAGCTCACCCTGATTTATGGCACAAAACCAGAAGCAGCTGGAATTTGGGCTGTGCGATATTACAATATATATCGGCTGACGAAATTAAAGCATCTATCGTTTCATATTATACGCTATCGTTTGTTTCGTTATGTCGCATGTGGATGCAGGCACAGAGAATGGACATGGTTTGGTTATGAAAAGTCTGACATGGACCAGAAAACTGTACTGTGCAAATTATGCCGCAAACCGGTCCTCACCTCGGACTCAAACATGACAAATCTCTTCAACCACCTACGCAAGAATCACGTGAAGGAGAGTGGAGAGAGTTTACCGATGAGGAGCAAAGAAGAGCCGTCAGGTGCTCAAAAATAAACCTTAGACTCAAACGTTAGAACAGGCTTTTCCCCGCAGCACGCCGTGTAATAAACACACAAAGAACATAGCGGCCGTTATACCTTATGTCTAAAAATACATATATATATATAGCTTCATGCATCGGCCAAAACACTCGACTCCAGGTACACAACGCCCAGCTGAAAACGCTTCACACGAGTCGAGTTGCCTGAGATTCACAGAATTGACAGAAAATGCACTATTTTGTGATATATGTTGTTATCGGGATGAGAAATGTCTTGGTCATATCGCACAGCCCTAGATAGGTCAGCAGCCTTGAATTGTTTTGGTTTTTGTTTCCTCGCTGGGACAAAGCTCACTGACAAACTGAGACCAAATTAAGACATTTGATGTTGGGTCACGTGGAGATGACAGCTGCACATACACACAACGGGACATTTTTCAGAGTGGACAGCAGGTCTGTCACCAAGAACTGCTTTGTATTACTACAATCCACGCTGTCATCTTACACTATTTTCTGTTATTTTGGAAAATTACCCACACTGAGAATCTCAACTGCCACAGAGCAGCGATTTTTTTGTAGTTTGTCTCGCAGCATTTACCGAGGCTGAAAGGAAGCGAGCGCGCTCAGGTTGTTATTGTGCTTATCTGAAAGCATTATGCTCAATCTGACATTTAAACCTGGAATAGGGGACCTTCTGACATCACTTTTTGTGCCCGTGTGCAATTCATGCTCCCATAAACAGATGACTGTATTCTGTCTGCAGATTATTAAAGGAAGTGGGTGGGGGTGGGGGT